>JAMZAV010003786.1:0-150745 GCA_024449915.1 Sweltsa coloradensis
CACGGTGCACGGAAGCGAGAAAGACCACTACGCCCTAGGCACTCATAGCTCACCACACGTTCGGCATCCCAAAGGAGATAACCGCATATTGATAGAGCTTCAGTCGGACGCAAGGAACGCGCTCAATTAGCTCACTAACATTACCATATTATTATGTTATCTATGATATTTTTAACTAATTTAATGTTTTATGTTGCCCATGTTTGGTCTTAACATTACCACTCAAACTCTATCAATTTCTTTGTTTTTAAATATTTGTTGCGTTATGTTGGCCTACTTGTTCTATTTTGTTTTATGTTGCCAACGTTACACTTACATTTAAATGAACTGTAATGCTAAATACAATACTGTATCAATTTACATAAATGTAAATTATTATAACCCTTAGTTTGCCAGGTATGCTATTCATTATTCAATAATTTTTGTTTTTAAAGTACCCATCCTTTATGTTAAATATGTTGCCCAAAATATTTTATTGATATGCCTATTACGGATGTCAATGGGATACCGTTGCTCGCGGGTACGTTCCAATTTTTTATTACCAGTTATCCGGAATAAGCCGTTTTTTCCTTTGTCCAAGGCGAAATTTTTCAGTTATAAACACAGATCACGATCTTTTTCACGGAACAGACAATAAATCGCATTGTTATACCCCTCCCCTTGCTGCTCGTCGCTGGCTGCTGTGATTGTAGCGACGAGTGTTTACTGCCTTCCTGAAGGTCGTACTCAGGAGCGTAGGAATAGGGGGTGCAAGGGGTGTGGTCGCGCCCGGGCATTGAGGGCCCCCTTCGGGGGCCCTGAAGGGGTGTTAGACTTCGACAATATTATAACAAATAATTTTAAATTATCAAATGCCTTAATTTTCATTGGAAATTAATTTGTCGATATGACAAAGATGGCACTTAATTATTGTTGTTTGCATTCTATGCATCGTTATAAACATAGGGTAACTTAATTGTCATAGGGTGACCAGACGCCTCGGTTTTACCGAGATCGTCCCGGTTTTGTGTGATCAGTCCCGGTATTCCAAAAATAGTTGCCGGGGCGGTTCCTGTCTCAGATCGCTCTACAGGCTATCTTGAGCAAGAAAAGGCCCCGAAAAAATGTTCACCTCCGGCGGCTGGGGCTTCGCCCCAGACCCCGTATAGTCCACAAAACTACAGGCACCAATCAGAGAACCTTGCACCCGGACCTTTGAGTTACTAGCTACGCCACTGGTCGTACTTCTAGGAAATTTTGACCCTGTGAAGTTTGATTTCAGCAGATGTTTTGGTAATCTTCTAGGTCTACTTTTTGGCGCATTTACAGCGAGCGCTATTCAAGTGTCCAATATTTATTACATGACAACTTGGATGATATTTGGTGTGACAGATGAGATGTCAAGAAGTGGGAGATCACTTTGAATGAACTGATATAGAAGTAGTGTGCGGGGAGCGGGGGGGTACATGCATTGTGATAGATGCTAGGTTTAACCTTGAGCAACCTACGATCTCGTCGGGCACATGGTGGCTACTAAATATCACTGATTAGATTAGATTAGAGTCGAAGATCTATTGTACTAAATTTTATCAAGATTTGAACACAAGAATGAAGATTCGCGTTCGGTGGTTTCTTCCGCGAAAGTTTGATTACTCCCTGATTTGCTGTTCCTGATTTTTGGCAAACCTCATATTTGTTTGAGTGGGATCGTCTAATAAATCAGTTTTATCTTTTCGTTTTTCTATTTTGATGATCTTTTTCTTTCTTTCTTCTTCCCCCTAACCTTTTTTAATAATAGGTTTATAAATTAATTGCATTTAATATCCTTTTTGAATTTGTTTCCAAAATTATTGTGTTTTAATATATTGTTGTAATATCACTATCAGTATTTCAAATATTTGCTTTCCTCTAGTTCATTGTTGTGTCTGCATCTATGTAGGTAATTAGTAGATATATTAATTAGTTGTCCTCCTTTGCAAATCAGTTTTTTTAAACTGAATAGGACAGATGTTAAAAAAATAAATGTAAAAGGTTTTTATAACAAATTGCAAACTCTGGGGGAAAAAAATTAGAAAATTGAAAATGAAAAAAGCACATCACAAGTTTCATTATAAAGCCCAAACATTTATTTACAAAAACAGCCATCCCCAATGGCTTATTCGATTAGGGCGTAGGTCCGGAGCCTATGACATCAGGGGGACGTGGGTTCGATCCCGTATAAGGCATGGAGGGGTGCACACAATAATCGATGATATAATAAAGTTAAAATATTATTTATCAATCGGTAATCAATATTGGACAAAATCTCGATACCGGTAATTGATAATCAAAAGTCATTTATTATCTATCGATAATCAAAATATATCAACAATATAATCAACAACGGCCCGAAACACGTTGTTCGTTCGTCCTCGACGACGCTTTGCCTCAGTTGTGTAGGCAACTTGCATTGCATGCGTGTATTGCTGGGTCGAACACTCGTCTCACACAGTTAAGTTACGATGACGAGGATCAAGACGGTCCCCGAGTAACATCAAAGATCAAACAGAAAAACACTGACTGCAAAATTATTTACGTAGCTCATCTATCCGTGATCTTGTGATATCAAGGTCAAGCCTAGCTCATTATGCTTGCATCCACTTCTTGTTATCTTATCTCCAAACACCGAATGCCATTCGTGCTGTCTAGAAATAAATATTGGACACTATTGAAAAACGTTGTTGGATGAGTGAAGCAAAGACTTAATTTCACTGACCCCCCAAAAAATTAGCGCAGGTGTTTTTTTTGTTTTTGTTTGTTTGTGTTTTTTATTTTATTTTTGTCTTGTTTGTTCGCTCTCTACCGGGCAAACGGCATATGCGATCTTGATGAAAATTGGAGGGGACCTTCAAAATCTCTGAACTTAGACCTGCCACGTTTTTCGGTACAATCGAAGAAATATTTCTCATGAATATCGTACTTTCACGATTTTCTTTTATTCTTGGTGCGATATTTTCGTGACATTTGGGCCAATTCTGACCAAACGGGTGGAGCTACAACGTTCATATTTTACATGGACATTTAGGTTATAGTTATGTATTGCCTTTTGAAAGAAAAGGTTGAATAAGTTAGCCAGAATCCTTAGAATAAAGGTTTTAATATGAGTTTTTTGAGGTATAACAATTTCAAGTAATAATAGAAACTAGACAACAATCACCTACAATGCGTTCAAAAAGCACTTGCAAAAGTAAATAGATCCCACGCAAACTAAAAACTTACAAAAAAGCTCATCCATCAACGCGACTAGAAAAAGCATTTGCGAAGCTTCCTACTAAATGAACAATGCAACTAGTTGAAACTCAAAATAAGCTGAAATCAAACTTCACAGAGTCAAGACTTCCGAGAAGTATGACCTTCACAACGAGACAAGCATTATTTGCGCGACAATCACAGTGGACGGCAAAAGCTGAGGGGGGTGGGGTAAAGACGCTGCGTATTGTTTGTCGCGTGAAATAGATCGCGAAGCAGAAAAATAACTAAAAACCCGTTTTCAGTGGCTGAGAATTCCATCATATACTTGCTCCAACGAAAGAATGCAGGTGCATGATTGGTAGTGGTGGGGGTAGTATGAATGGGCGGTAAATGGAGTGTCGCGTTTGTGTATGAAAGAGAAAAATCTTTTACCAACGCATGCAAAAAATATCTGTGCTAGATCACAGAGTTCCTCCGTGTGCTAGATCCACACTGAGTTAGCTTCAATACAGTTGACTAAGTTGTTATGTTGGGAAAACAATTTCGAGCTATCTGCATTCTTTCGTTGGGACCACTATAACAAACGGGAATTTGAAAACGCCATTAATATTTGCCCCTACCTATAATTTATATTATACCTTATATATAAATCAACTTGAATCCAAACGTTCCCGGCTACTCAACACACAACTCGCTCACTTGTCCAGCAAACGACTTTGTCGTTTTCCTAGTCTAGGAATGTGGGAGACCCGGGTTCAAACAATGGTCGGGAGAGTTTTTCTTATTTCTGGAATAATATAGAACATGTCTTGAAATGCATACAATACTATGGAAAACATAGCCAGTACAAAGTACGTGTTAAGCTTGCAAGGTTTACTCAATCTCCCAGCGGAATTTTGGGTGATCTTGAGTGTGCAAGATTCGATACACCTTGGTCACTGCATGCATGCATGCAAGAACAAAACCAAATAAAATCCTACACATTATAACTATAAGCCTATTTTTCAATTTATTATTTCTTCTAGGTTTAAATCGCAACGGATAAACAAATAGACAGACAGAAGCACAAAGAAGACCCGTTTTACTTGCCTTGTAAGACTCAGTCGCTGTGCTTCCTCGTATTGTTAATACTGAGCATCGCAAAGAACCGGTGCTTTCTATTTTTTTGAAACCAGATGTTTCATTATTGTACTGCAGTAGTGTTGGTGGTTTATAGTAAGGATGACGAAACCCGACTTTGTTACGACCCGGATACCCGTCCACAATACCCGCGGGTTACTCGGGTAGTAACACAAAAAAATTGTGTGGGGTGTCTAATGAACTGTGAAGAAATGCGCTCATCAATTATCGTAATATCTCATTCATAGTAATGCTGTTCTATAAACAATGACGTGCTGATGAAGTAGTACCGTATTGTTCCGAATATAGCGCTATGTTTTTTTCCGAAAATACAATCTCAAAAACAGCATTGGCGTTATTTCCGCGCGCTTGCATTTGAAATAGCGCCTGAACATAGGCCACGCCTCTATACAACTCCCGCGCAGCGTCTGCTGCGCTTCGCCCCGCCCACCCACTCGATGCCACTGAACTCGGCCGAACCGTGGGCGAAACTGTCTGCTAGTCGTCAGAATCCTTGGCCGTGATCACATCGTGACCTAGCTTGACCTACATAGATTTTGTTCGTCGGGGTTGTCTATCTACGTTGCTAAGAGTCTACGTAACGTAATAATGAGTGATGAAGGAGAAGATGAAATGGCTCAAGATGAACAAATGAAGACTGCTGATCGCGTGGAAAAGAAAGGTTCCTCTGCCTTACAAATCAGCAAGGGATTGCGAAGGAGCTAGGCCTAGGCCTACGACGTAAACATTGAAGACCAGGAATCAGACTGGTGAACTGTGGTTGACATGTGAGCTTGTGCTTGGCCCTACCCTGTTAAAATGTTTTGTTGTAAGTGTTTCATGTACATTTTAATTTTCTTTGATTTTTTTCTTTTTTTCTTGAAATGATTCTGAAAAATTGGGGGTCGTGTTATATTCGAGGTCGTGCTATATTCGGAACAATACAGTATTTTATAATCATGAAAGAGGAACAGCAGCAGGCCATTAAGATAACTCATCATTGCATATTTCCTTTAGAGCTATATCTTGTCACAGTCTAGTCAAGGTCATGATGCATTGGCACAGGGCGAGGGGGGGGGGCTAAAGCGAGAATGCTGGCGCACAGATAATTAATGTATAACAAGATAAAGAAATGCCAGTCTCTGCAGTATCTCTATTCCCACGTGCTTAATTTCAATTATCACCATGGGTGATAGCTTTTGACTTCTAGCAGATTGAAAACATTAGGGATGTTATGGTAATTATTTACGTGGTATAATCTCTAGAAGATCGCACAAGTGGTAAGGCAGGAGGGGGGCATACTCAGCACACTGCCACAAGTCGGTAGCATGAACAAAGGACATTACAATTCGAAAGAAAAATCGCGCCAAGCACAAAAATATGAGAAAACTTTTTTTAGTCGCATTGATGGATGAGCGTTTTTGTAAGTTTTTGGTTTGCATGGGATCCCTTTACTTTTGCAAGTGCTTTTTGAACGCATTGTAGGTGATTGTTATCAAGTTTCTACTGTTACTTGTTAATTGTTAATAGGTACCTAAAAAAGTTAAAAAACTCATATTAAAACCTTTATTCTATGGATTCTGGCTAACTTTTTAACCTTTTCTTTCAAAAGGCAATACATCACAATCACCTTAGGCTTAATGTCCATGTAAAATATGAACGTTGTAGCCCCACAAGTTTAGCTGAAATCGGCCCAAAATCACAAAAATATCGCATTAAAAATCGAAAAAATCATATAAGTACAATATTCACGAGAAATATTTCTTCGATTATACCAGGGCTGCCACTGACATTTAAAAAAAATCCTGTTGGAGGACATTAAAAATCCGCAAAAATCCGTGAAAAGTCTAAAAACGTTAATTTCATTGATCAAACTATGAAAATGGCTAAATGTTATGTTTATATTTGTTACCATCATAACCTAAAAGTTGCTAGGGTCTAGGCCTATGCACAGACGAGAATAAATGAGCCAGAAACGCCCGTGGTTGCTTTAATTAAGATTGCATAAAAATGTAAAATGTTACTTATTTACAGAAAATCTGTTTTAAATCTGACCTGGTTAAAAAATTCTTAGGCCTAGGCCTAGCCCTAGCCGCCTAGCCTAGGCTAGGCTAGGCCCTAGGAATGTTGCATCACAATTTTGACCTAGGCCCATGTGTTGTGTTTATTAATAACATTGCAGTCTTGCAGAACGTGTTAATAACATTTTAATCATATTATACCAATTCTATTTTTCACGTTTATGATCACATAATCCAAACTTTATAAACAAAAACGAAAGAAAACAATTTTGTAGGCTCCAATCTTCATTGTTTGTTCATGGCTCCTCCCACTCCCAAAAGCAAGCAGAAGCAGTTCCTACAATGTCTAGGAGTCTAGGACTTGGCTCCGCCCCCTATCGAAAGTCGAATCGATTATCGCCCCACCTTCAATGTTTACAATCAAAATTAGCCCGCGCAGATTCAAATATACGAAAATAAGCATAGAAAACGTAATTAACGAAATATCCGTAAATAAGACTAAAAATCCGTTTATCCGTTTTGCACCCTAAATATCCGTAAAAACGGATAAAATCCGTTAAAACGGCAGCCCTGGATTATACCCAAAAACGTGGCAGGTCTAAGTTCAGAGATTTCGAAGGTCCCCTCCAATTTTCATCAAGATCGCATATATGTTGTTTGACCGGTAGAGCGCAAAAAAACAGACAGAAAAAAAGAAAAAATTAACACCCGAGCTAATTTTTTTGGCGGGTCAGTGAATTTTTTGGGGGGTCAGTGAAATTAAAGTCTTCGCATCGCATGTCGTATGTCGCATGTCGTATCAACGCGCCGATTGGATGTCGGAGTAGCCAATAGCCACTCAAGTATAAAACGTCACTCGCACCGTCGCCAGTAAGCATGCGCTTGCAGACGTCACTCTAGTGAGACCGAGCGAGACGAAACATCACCCGATCGTGATCAGTACGACTCGAAGAGTTGTTGCGTGAAGTTCTCTAGCGTCGGTCTGACCAATTATATTGAATTCGATATGTTTCTTTCATCTTAAAAAGGACCTTTGCCATTGGTTGTGATGTCGCCTAACAAGATGAGTCAAGCGTGGCAGTTTTTTAAATTCAAAGTAGATGACGAGGGGGTCGGAAGGAGATAAAGACTGATTTGGAATGTCATGGAATTCTCGCTCTCTAGATTCGACCTTCGCCGGTACGTGCTGTCAAAACATGTAAAAAGTGGCACCCCATGCAAGTCAAGACGTGTTATAATAAAGGCTATGTTATTGAAATCTAGCCCTCAATTTTATTTTTACACATTTTTGCGTTTTTCCTGCTTTCTATGCTCAGTTTGGAATTTGATATGATAATTGATTCGGGTCTATGATATCGATATTTTTTAATATGATTATCGAATATCGATTCCATGCCCCCGATTATAAATCACGATTTTCACATCGAACGGCAACCCTAATTATAATTGTTTCAAATTGTCTGAATATGTTTTGGCTAGGCATATGTCGCATAACTCTAACATGCCCGGCATGGCGCATATCTCCAACATGCCCAGCATGGCGCATACATGTCGCATATCTCCAACATGCTCGGAATGTCGCATATCTCCAACATGCCCGGCATGGCAAGTGCATGTTCTGGCGGTAAGGTATATTTATGTAGGACTCACGTTTTGAGCAGCAGCGACGAGCCGACAACGGAAACGGAGCTGAGAGCCATCGCGGCCGACGCCATCCACGGCTGAAGTAAGAAGCCGAACGAGCTGAACACACCGGCTGCGATGGGAATCCCTATCAGGTTGTAGGCAGAGGCGAAGAAGAAGTTGAGCCTGATTCGCTGGACCACCTTGCGAGAGAGATCGAGGCAGCCAATCACATCCAGCAAGTCGTTCTGAAAGACAACAGAGCAGGTGTGCGACTTTTAGTCATTTTATTAACCTCTAATAAAAAACAATTTTTTTTTGATTTCCAAAAAAAAATTTTTCCCCAAGTAAATGAAAATGAGATTTACAGTTTTCGTTAGATAAGAGTGATTGAAGAATTGAAGGAAGAAGGAGAGGCCGGAGAGATGGAAGGAGACCTACAGGCAAGGGGAGAGCTGGGAAGATGTGGAAGAGATACGATTGTGGGAGGATAGAAAAAAGTGGAAATATTTAGTTGCAAAACCCAATCTGATCCTGACAGAAATATTGATGAATTGGTTTGAATAACGCAATAAGAAAATAAATGGCAAGTTTGTAAAATGTTTTTAAAAAACAATTCCACAAAAAACAAAAATTATAAAAGTTTCCCAGAAAAATGTACATACTATTTCTCTGGCATAAAAATATTTTTGTATTTATAATTTTTACTTCAAAATTATTTTTTGCACCGTCATATCGATGTCCAATCAATGTGATATTATAAAACTTTTAAATGTCTCGCTACCCATTGATGATATTTTTATTTATCGGGCTACAAAACAACCCGATATAAATAAAAACATCAATGTGATATTGTTCTTGACCATCTCTAGTTTTGAATTTCAATGCAACACCTAAACAAGTGTCAACCAGCTCACCCTCATTAGAACCACGTCGGCGGCCTCCACAGCCACGTCCGTCCCCGAGGCGATAGCGATGCCCACGTCTGATTGGGCTAGGGCCGGCGAGTCGTTGACCCCGTCGCCAACGCAAGCCTCACCGCTGATGCCAACCTGACCACAGAAACATGAGTTAACATTCATTGCAACCCCTCCTGCAGCCGCTGGATCTTGGCAACCTTGTGCGAGGGCAGGACCTCCGCAAACACACGCGTGATGCCAACCTGACCACAGAAACATGAGTTAACATTCATTGCAACCCCTGTTCATGAACAAAATCTAAAATTTATGTCTAAACTGTAGGTCTGCCGTTTTTACGGACCTTGTCTTTTTTTAGGGATATTGTCCATTTTTACAGATATTTAGGGTGCGGATCTACGGTTATTTATAGTCGATTCCCGTAGGTTATTTTGTTAATTTTATTTTCCGAGCTCATTTTCAATTCGACTTTTGATATTAAAAGCTAAATAAATAAATAAATTGTATTAATTAGAGTCTACCCACTCAGTTATATAACTGATTTTCAGTGGAGGACAGTAAATCAAAGTGACCAAGCCAACCCTGTAGGCCCCGATGCAATCCACGAGCGAACGATAACCAACCAAAGATCGATATTTTTAATAGGAAATATAGCAGTCAGTGGTATGGACAGTGTGAACACTCGCAGATCAACGACAGAATCAACAAGGCCAATTCAGAACAACTCTGAATTTATTATGTGCTTCGGTGCTAGGACGGCTCCAAAGTCACCGTTTACAAACTCCTAAGACAAGAACTGATGGTCTTAAGTCCAAATCAGAAGTTAAAAAACTTCTGACTTTGGTGGGAATCGAACTCTGGACCTTTGGAAGCAGATACGCTAACCTCAAGACCAACGAGCCAGACACTCCCATTGGCCGAGGCAGTCGACCAATGTAAGCGGTGGTAGACGTCTTAGACATTGAAGTTACTGAGGGTAAAGCAAGCAGTAAATATAGAATGGGAAATGGAGGTAATAAAATTGTTTTGCTTTGTATTTTTTTTATCAAGCTTGGATTAATAACCTTGTTATTATTGTGAACGTGATTTAACTTACATTGATACATTCTAATTTATATGATTAAAAAATTATTGTTCTACTTTATGTTATTGGATGAGCGAAGTGAAGACTTCAATAATTTCACTGACCCCCCAAAAAACTTAGCTCGGGTGTTTTTTTTGTTTGTTTTTTTGTTTGTTTTTCTGTCTTGTCTGTTCAACGGCATAAGTGATTTTGATAAAAATTGGAGGGGACCTTCGTTTTCTCTGAACTTAAGACTTGCCACGTTTTTGGGTACAATCGAAGAAATATTTCTCATGAATATCGTATTTTTACGATTTTTTCGATTTTTAGTGCGATATTTTCGTGACATTTGGTCCAATTCTGACCAAACGGGTGGGGCTACAACCTTCATATTTCACATGGACATTAAAGTTATGGTGATGTAGTACCTTTTGAAAGAAAAAGTTGAAAAAGTTAGCCAGAATCCATAGAAATAAAGGTTTTAATGTGAGTTTATAGAATTTTATAATAACAATTAACAAGTAACAATAGAAACTTGACAACAATCACCTACCATGCATTCAAAAAGCACTTGCAAAGGAAAAGTGGTCCTACGCAAACAAATAACTTACAAAAAAAACTCATCCATCAACGCGGCGGGACTTTAGCGTTTTCCTAGTTTAGGTACTAAGTCTTTTCTTATTGCAGCATCCTTTGCACCTAGCCTAGGCCTCTTATAACCAGGCTACAACTTAGAACTGATTATCTCATGTTTAAAACGGATTTTTTTGGTAGAAATGATCAAATGTTATGCATTCTAGGCACATGCAAAGCAGCAACAGGCAACTTTTGGTCCATATATTCGAGTCTGCAAGGTAGGCTGTTTTGTAGGTTATTATGGTCATACAAATACAAACATTGGAATTTTAGCCTTACTTGCATCAAAGAAATTAAGAGGGAATAGACAGGATACATTTGGCAGTTAGCACAGAGATATTCGCTCGGCCAGGATGAATCCAACATATACTAGGGATTACAACGGGTACCCGGGGCTCTAGAAATTACCCGGAGCCGATTTTAAGATCCGGGTATATTTCGTGGCCGTTTTTAGGCTAGTTCACAAGTTTAAAATTTAAATTACGCGCTATGTGGTTGCGGTCTTTCCTGCAGAGCGTGCCCGTTGCCTAAAGAGCAACTGGAGTCGACGACAGAGCGCATTGTAAGTTATCACGTGCTTCCGTCCGTCTCAGCGAGTCGTGCCCATGCCACGAGTGAATGCAAGAGAGAAAGATGCGGCGACTGCCTTCTGCGCGGTGCGAGGTGCGCGTACGATCCAACCAACTCACACTCACAGCTGAATGACAAAGATGGTTGGTGTAGAAGAAGAATTCACGATGCGATCATCTTTCAACCGATTCACGAAATTCGTAATCACGACGCATAGGATTGTTATTCCTGGGCTTATCTCCTTTCTTTCCCAGGCTTATCTTGCGACGAGAGCTTCAGTGCAAGCTAAAGGCCTAGTAGTGAGAGATTTTCCCACATTCGATGCGTGTTTGTTTTCCCCTGCTTTCTGCGCGTAGGCCTAGCTAGGCCTACCTACGACGAGTTACACTGCCTGTACAGTGTAATTGGTAAACTAATCTTTGGTGTAATGAAGAATGAAGATCATTGCCTAGTTATCAACGCGGTTCTTTATTTGTGAACGATTATTGCAAAAGTTTCCAGAGACAGAAACGTAGTCTGTCAATATGACCTTCAAACCAACTAGTAGGCCTAGGAAACAGCGTTTCCACACATCGTGACGTAACGGGACCCGGGTGCCCGGGTAATTCGAGTGCTGGAACCAGTTTCGAATTTTACTACCCGATGTCATCCCTAACATATACCGTATTTAAATGCATAAAAGCCGCCCACACAAATAAGCGGCACCCTAGTTTTCAGTGTGTCATTTTTTAAAACTCTTGGCAATGCAGATAAGCCGCAGCCCAAAATGTTGTAATAGATGCATAAATACTATATACGTAGACTCAAGCCATATAAAAAAAATTCCAAAATGCCAATTTTTGCATATTTCTGGATAAAAAAATTGGTGTAAAATCACAGTTACAAGATATATATAATTTTTTAAATAGTCATTTAAGTATAGTATTATGCTATTGATTATGCTGTAAAAAAAAAACTTTTTGGGGTAATAGCTCCTTTAATATGTATTTGTCCTAACAAATTAAACCTAAAAAATGTCCGATTTATGCTCTTCTATACAAATTTACTGCAAGAAATAAGAATAATGTGAATAACTTTTGAATAAAAAAAAGTATAGAAATATTACGCATTATCGGGGAAAGAAAAACTTGTATGAAGTTTTTCCAAAGTCTAAAATTTTTTAGAACTTTACACCCATTAACAAACCAAGACTAAATCACCCACCATGAGCTGCAAATGTGTCAAGATTGTATATTTATTCTTAGAGATCTTAATGTGTCTGGTCCATTGATATTTAACTACTGTAGGCTAGATTAGCAGTCAGTGGTCCACTTCCGTCACAATAAGAAGCCATCTTGAAATCCCAGTTTGCATGTTAAATAAATGGGAGCTACCGTATTTACTCGCTTAGGCCTATAGGCCGCCCTCGAGTAAAGGCCCCACCCTTAATTTGACCACTCAGATTTTAAAGATTTTGATATAAATACTATTGATAAATGGCTTCACATAATGGCCGCACCCCACTTTTTGAACTTGACAATTTCAAATATACCCGAGGCCTATACTCGCATAAATACAGTATTTGTAGACCGAATATTTTTAAAGATGGCGGCCAGTTTGACAGCTGAGCATACTAGACATTAACACCAAATGATTACTAAATTCCCTTATGCAATAATGTCTTATTGTTTCTGTTTGTGCATTCCCATGCTGCACAAGCTAAAACCATATCAAACAATCCAGTAAAATACTTTATTGCTTTGAAAAAGCATAAATTAAAACGCCAAATCGCCATCTTGAACTGGATTTTCGACGCTTCAATTTGCTACGCTCGCGCCTGTGCGGAAGTATTGGACACTGCTAATCTAGCCTACAATAGGGGTTTAATATCTATGGTCTGGTCATATAAATAACATAATAATTTATCATGTGAGAAACATGTAGAGATAGGATAGGCGACCAACAGCTTACCTGAAGTGGAGTAGGCGCGCCGTGATAGAAGACATAAACACAAATAAACAAATAACACTACATTTCAAACGTTTCGGTCTACGTGACCTTCCTCAGTGAGTAGAGAAGAGTTACTGAGGTGAAAAACTAAAGCTAGGTAGCCGTTGGCTAGGGTGGGGGTGGGGTGAAGTGAAAGATGAGTGGGGGGTGTGGAATGGGTGACAGGGAGGGGTAGAGAGGAACATTTACTAAGATAGCTTAATTGCATGGTCTTATTCTCAATGTAGGAATATCTGTCCCGGATGGGGTAGGGTGGTTGAAGTAAACCGTCTGCTCACCTGTCGAGCTATCGTCAGCGCCGTCTGTCTGTTGTCTCCGGTCAGCAAGATGACCTCCAGCCCCATCCTCTTCAGAGTGTAGACGGCGAGATGTGCTTCTGGTTTCACCATGTCGGCAACACTGATCATAGACACCAGCACGCCTGACAACAAACAATACAATGTCAGTTTATGGAAATCAATCCAGATTCCCGGTCTCGATCGCTGTCATGACGAGCTAACCGGCCAAGCGGTACAAAAACCGGTGTGCCGGTCAAAAACTGGCCGGTTGGCAACCCTAATGTTTAAGCATGACTATGGATTAACTATGTAATTCTTTTGTTTCAAGTGTGAAAAATGTCTATCGGCTAGTTAGATTGAAGAAGGGTTGACAGGTTGGGAAAGCAAAGAGAACATAAATCCCAGCCTGAAGGGCTGGGGGCGACAAAACTTTTCACCTGGCACTGATGACTGTCCCAGAAGGACGAAACGCGTCGTAGATTAAGGTAACAACTTTAAATAAGCTGCAGTTGTCATCAGCAGGTGAAAAGTTTTGTCGCCCCCAGCCCTTCAGGCTGGGATTTATGTTCTCTTTGCTTTCCCAACCTGTCAACCCTTCTCCAATCTATGTAATTCTTTTGTATTTATATTAGAAATTACTTTGAAACCTGACATGTGATGTTAGTAAGTAGTAACCCTGTGATCTGTATTGTTGTTAGTTTTTTTAAGATAGTTTTAAGTTCACTGTTTAGGTGGAAGAACGATTTGTAGTCGAACCTGGCCATTTTTTGTTTTTTGTCCTTTGTAACTCATTGTACATAGAAAATAAAGACAATCAATCAATCTATCTATCAATCTATCTATCTATTTATTTAACCCTGACAGGGTGTGTTTGAATTAGAGCACAGGCAAGTCCAACTTATGACGTATTCGATTGGTCACACTAGACCGCACTCAGCACGCACTGAGTGGGAGTCGGCATATTCGATTGGGACACCGCACTAGAAAAGTGAGCGATCGACTGCACTGGCCTCCGATCACCGTGCAACGCAGAGCGACGCTGAATTTGTCCGCAAAATATGGATAAGAGGAAAAGATACGCCCTAATGGATTTGGAAAACAGCAAAAACGACAAGACCTTATTGTATTATTTTAAAATTACGAAAAGGTTCATAAAATTATTGCCAAATATTGTTCATGTGATGATCAGGTAAGTAGGCGTAGGCTTATAGGTTATGCAAAGGTGCAACATAACCTCACATTTTTACTACACCTATTAGGTATGTTATGTTTGCAACATGTAATTATCCCACAGTTGCCAATAAATACAAAATAAATACTACTCACTTATAGGCCGCCCTCGAGTAAAGGCCGCACCCTTATTTTGACCACTCAGATTTTAAAGAGTTGGATATAAATACTATTGATAAATGAATTCTCATAATGGCCGCACCCCACTTTTTGAACTTGACAATTTCAAATATACCCGAGGCCTATACTCGCATAAATTTAGTAACTATAGCCCCGGAATACAGTTTTAAATGCTAATTCTAATTGGATGAGCGAAGCGAAGACTTCAATTTCACCGACCCCCCAAAAAATTTATCTCGGTTGTTTTTTTGTTTTTTTTTTTTTTTTTGTTTTGTTTGTTTGTTTTTCCGTCTGTTTGTTCGCTCTCTACCGGGCAAACGGCATATGCGATCTTGATGAAAATTTGACACGACCTTCGTTTTCTCTGAACTTAGACTTGCCACGTTTTTGGGTACAATCGAAGAAATATTTCTCATGAATATCGTACTTTTACGATTTTTTTCGATTTTTAGTGCGATATTTTCGTGCCATTTGGGCCAATTCTGACCAAACGGGTGGGGCTACAACGTTCATATTTCACATGGACATTAAGGTAATGGTGATGTATTGCTTTCTGAAAGAAAAAGTTGAAAAAATTAGCCAGAATCGAGAGAAATAAAGCTTTTAATATACTTTTTTGACTTTTTTGCAATATTTTCGTGCCATTTGGGCCAATTCTGACCAAACGGGTGGGGCTACAACGTTCATATTATACATGGACATTAAGGTTACCGGTATGGTGATTTAGTACCTTTTGAAAGAAAATGTTGAAAAAGTTAGCCAGAATCCATAGAAATATAGCTTAGGCTTAGTCGCTTTGATTTAAAGTCCCCACTGAAAATCAGTTATATAACTGAGTGGGTAGACTCTAAATACAATTTATTTATTTATTTATTTATTTAATGTAAGATTTTTAAGTTAAATAATAACAAATTATAAGAAACAATAGAAACTTGACAACATCACCTACAATGCGTCGCAGAAAGACAAGCACTTGCAAAAGTAAAGATATCCCACGCAAACTAAAAAACTTTAAAAAGCTCATCTATCAACGCGCGGGACTTTAGCGTTTTTCTAGTAAACAAAATGTCACACTAGACCTGGACTAACTGGAACTGGAATAGCACTGGATTTTTTCGTGTTCGATTAGGAACTGCACTGACTGGCGCACTGTGTCGCACTGGGCGAGTGCTATGACTAGGGGTGTGCGAATAGTGATTTTTGAGTTCGAATACGAATATCGAATAGTACACAGTAAAAAAGTCGAATATCGAAGTCGAATATCGAATAGTTGTCAAAACAGTGCGCACACATAAAAATAAACATTTAGTTGTTTTTAAGTTTTATTTATTATGGCTATTAACGCGCTAACCCCGTCCGGCGACGATCTAACCGGATACTCTTCCGACCCGTCTTGAAACACGGACCAAGGAGTCTAACATGTACGCGAGTCATTGGGACCGCACTAAACGATTTACAAAGGTATATGAGATCAATTAAAATAACTCTTTTTGCAGATGATATTACAGCACTGATCGTGGAGGATTGTTTAATAAAGTTAGAAGAATTATCACAATTAAGTGCTGCAAGCATTCACACTTGGATAGGTTCAAATAAATTATCAATGAATCTAGCAAAAACATATTATATGCATTTCCATCTGAGGAAAAACACATTGAGCATTATCCAGAGTTAAAATTAAATAACGTTAAGTTAAAACAAGTAACAAACGTTCCTTTTCTTGGAGTAAATATAGATGAAAACTTAAATTGGGAATCACATTTAACAAAGCTAACTCCAAGACTGGGATCTGCATGTTTTGCACTAAGAATAATTAAAGAATCCATCAGCAAAAAAACAGCAAAAGTGGCATATCATGCTTATGTTGAATCTATTATAAGGTATGGAATACCCATTTGGGGTAGTACTTACCACTTGAATGATATATTTATAATACAAAAGAAGGCCATTCGGATAATTGCAGGACTAGGATACAGAGACTCATGTAAAATAGTTTCAAAGACATGAAGATTCTTACTTTACCATGCATTTACATATATGAACTATTAAAACTATTTGTTAACCATAACACAGAAGCAACACTAAATAAGGATAATCATCAACACAACACTAGGCAAAAAGAAAAATACCATGCAGTATATTGCAACACAACAAGGTACCAAAATGGGTCTCATGTACGAGGACTAACCCTTTACAACTCTTTACCTGAAAGCATACTGGCAGTGAAGGAAAACAGAACCAAGTTCCTGTTAAAAATAGAAACCTACCTAAAAGTAAATGCATTCTACTCAATTGAGGAGTTTAAAAACATGAAAAATATGAAACAAGCTAACACGGAATAAAAAAGGATTGGGACTAAGGTTGAAAAGGAATGTTGGATTGTTTTTTGCTGTCATATTTTAGGGTTGAATTTTAAAATATTGATATGTACAGACTGTTTCTACTTTTTACTTGCATTTTTTGATGGTGTGTTTTAAGTATTGAAGGTAGTATATAAAGGGTCACAGACGGATGTCACAAGACTGAAAGACAATATCAATATCAGATTGGTTTACTTGTTATACTTCATTGTACACGGAATAAATAAGGGTTGGGACTACCAAGTGTATTAAAAACCACGGTTGAAAAGGAGTGTTGGATTGTTTTTTGCTGTCATATTTTAGTGTTGAATTTTAAAAATACTGATATGTACAGACTGTTTCTACTTTTTACTTGTCATATTTAATGGGTGTTTTAAGAATTGAATGTAGTATATAAATGGTCACAGTCGGATAATGTCACAAGACTGAAAGACAATATCAATAACAGATTGGTTGACTTGTTGTACTTTCATGTTAAGTCCATACATATTTGTACAAGGAATAAAAAAAGGATTGGAACCACCAACTGTATTGAAAACCAAGGTTGAAAATGAGTGTTGGATTGTTTTTGCTATAATATTGTAGTGTTGAATTTTAAAATGTTGATATGTACAGACTGTTTCTACTTTTACGTGTCATATTTAATGGTGTGTTTTAAGAATTGAATGTAATATATAAATGGTAACAGACGGATAATGTCACAAGACTGAAAGACAATATCAATATCAGATTGGTTGACTTGTTATACTTTTATGTTAAGCCCATACATATTTGTACACGGAATAACAAAGGATTGGGACTACCAACTGTATTGAAAACCAAGGTTGAAAAGGAGTGTTGGATTGTTTTTGCTGTCATATTGTAGTGTTGAATTTTAAAATGTTGATATGTGCAGACCGTTTCTATTTTCTACTTGTCAAATTTTAATGGTGTGTTTTAAGAATTGAGTGTAGTATATAAATGGTCACAGACGGATAATGTCACAAGACTGAAAGACAATATCAATATCAGATTGTTTTATTTGTTATATTTTAATGTTCAAGTCCATACATATTTGTACTTATGTTTGGTTGGTTGAAGATTTAGCATGTAATGCTAATGACATCATGACATGTAATATACTCCGAACATGGTTACATGGGAGGAGTCTGACATTATGCAAATAAATCTATCTATCTATCTATCTATCTATCTATCTATCTATCTATCTATCTAGGATCTTTGGTCCTAGGTCTAGGCTCTACCCTAGGCTAGCCTCGGCGAAATTCAATGGCTAGGCCTAGCCCCTAGCACTAGGCCTAGGCAGGTTGGCCTAAGTAGGCTATAGCCTAGGGCCTAGGTCTAAGTGGGTCTAGGTATAGGTAGGCCTAGCCTAGGGGCCTAGGCCTAGGTAGGGCCTAGATCTAGGTAGGCTCGGGGCCTAGGCCCTAGGCCTAGCATTGTGCAAAGCACAGGGAATTAAAAACAATGTTCGTTGTTCTGACCTAGGGTGGGGTTTTTAATTTTTTTTGCAATGCATACATTCGGCTTCGTTCCCTTTTGGGTTGAAAAAGTACCAAATTGCACTTTTTTTGCCGTAGGCTAGGGCCTACGCTTAGACTTAGAAGCGGGTAGGGCTAGGCTAGCCTAGGCCTATGTCCGTTTCGGGCTCAAGGCCCGCTTCTTCTTCGTAATCTGTAAGCACGAGAGCCTTATGCGGGTTTTTATATGAGCATTTACCCGAGAAAAGACCATGTTTAGAACTTTTTCGCAAGAAAGATGAGGTTTGCATCACGTTTTCGGAGTAATTTCTTACGTTCAACGACGTCGTGACAACGGTGATATCAGATGCTGTTGTTTGTCGAAGTTGGTACAGCTTGGTTTGGTTGGTACGACCGCTGAAACACGTTGCGCGGAGTTGACGATAGGGTGCGTCGATCGGTAATGTAGTTTCCTGCATACTAGCGGGAATTTCAAATCGAATACTTCGGGAATTCGAATACTTCGTAAATTCGAATAGTTACTATTCGAGTTTCGAATCGAATCCGAATAGTAAATTATTCTCGAATACTTCGAAAATTTCGAATATTCGCACACCCTAGCTATGACGTATTTGCACTACTTGAGTGTGCACTGAGTGCATGCCAATCGAATACACCATCACTATCAGTGTTAATGCGCTTTACTACCCTTACTCTACAGTAGAGCTACCTGTCGGGCAAAGACAACACTACTCAAAAGTTGGGCTAGGCGTTCACTCAAGGTTCCTTCGCAAAGCATTGCATGATAAAAACTATTTGTGCATTCAACAAAAACAATTAATTACGTGATAAGAACAAACAAAACTTGAGGCTATTGTACCACCTCTGGCCGATAATTTGAAAGGCGAAGAAACATGTCTGAAAAGTTTGCTGAATGAAAGAAGGCCTTTAAAATAACAGAAAAAAATTGTGAATTTTTTTGGGCGGGACATAACCTCACTTTTGGAAATTATATTTAGAATTTTGGACAAAAGTGTAATATACAAGACTAGTTCAAAATCGCAATTTTTTTAAAAAGTTATTTTCACTTTCCCATTAATTCAATTAATTCAATTAACGGCAATTAATCACAAAAATTCATTCAGCAAACTTTTCAGACATGTTTCTTCGACTTTCAAATTATCGGCCAGAGGTGGTACAATAGCCTTAAACGTCTGGATCTACATTTTATTTTAAATATGCATTCATTTGTTGTTTAGCTCATTGTCGCTGTCAGCTATTTTAAACTTGACATAGAACGAGTGTACACTTTCTATTGCTATGTTGATTGATGTGGACTTTGATTTGGACCAGAACCTAGAGTTGGAATCTAATTCAGACACGCCCCTCGACAAAATAAACTCGACCGCTCTTGAACCCGACTCACCGTTGATGGCGCAGAGCACGGCCGTCCTGCCGAGCTCCTCCTCGTCCACCATCTTGGAGTCCACCTCCGCTGGTACCGGCACGCAGTTGCGCCGCATCCACTCGCGGTTGCCGATAGTAACCTGTGCGAGACATAGGATTTACTCGATTAGAAGCTGCCATCATTGTCCAGCCCTAGTGTCTAAAGTTCGAAATAGGGTACCTCAAGTCTAACGCGGGAAGCGAGTTCGGTGCATTGGAAGAGAATGTCCCCATAAGAATAGCATTGGGCTATTTTTAAAACGCTTGTATCTTTTGAACGAGAAGTATTTAAGAAATATCATTCACATTACGTCATTAACCATTCTTTTCTTCAACTATCACATATAGTAGAATATTAAAACCATGTTTAGAATTTAAATGAGTTCGAGTTTAACAAGATGATGTTTGCATTTTTCATCTGCGTCGCGCGCCGATCCTCCGTGATTGGCTGTTGAATCGAAGAAACGAACATGTCGGACAGCCGAGCTCGCCGTGCACTTGGATGCTGTACGTGCAAAGCTGCTCCTCGCTAGTCGGCCGTGCGCATGCGATGGTTCTCTCCCTCTTTTCTACCGTGCGTCTCTTTCCATTGAATCGCTCCAAAACGTGTAACATACATGTGTTTCAACAACGTTTATTCAAATTCTGTTGCGACTTTTATAAATTAAATGCATCAAATGTGTTAAGAAAAGAATGGTGATTAACGTACTGTGAATGATATTTCTTAAATACTTCTCGTTCAAAAGATACAATCGTTTTAAAAATAGCACAATGCTATTCTTATGGGGACATTCTCTTCCAATGCACTGAACTCGCTTCCCGCGTTAGACTTGTGGTTCCCTATTGTGATCCTCAATAGAAGCTATTTCCAATTAACAGGTTAGTGCAGCTCAACAATATTGATTATTCAATAAGATCAAAATCGGGGAAAATATATTGCTACCCTTGCGTCAAATAGGTAATATCATGCCATTGTAGATTTGTCTTACTCCACATTGAGTTTGGTTTGAAACACAACCGCTGACCTTGTACGTGTCGGTGGTGGCATTCTCGTTCCCAGCCTCTATGATCAACAGCTGCTCCAGAGCCAACACTTGTTTCTCCTGCGTGGTTGGCTCCATCGGAGAGAAGTCGATCACCACCCCCTCGATGTTCAGGGTGCCTCCGCTCCTGTGGGTCAGAGCACCGGGAGTTAGATCCGGGATCAATCATTCACAATTATCTAGGGTTGCCGCTCAATATGATTTTGATAGGGATGTGCGAACGTTCGAAATTCGAACTAGAACTCAAACTTTTTTTGAGTTCGAGTTCGGTTCGAGTTCAAAAAACGTTTGAAGTTCAAAAAAAAAAATTACTTATTTGTAGTGGTGTGCAGTTACATATTATTTGACAAGTAAAAATAACATGGTTCTCAGTTTACAGGTACAAATTTACAAACAAAAAAATGGATGGTGGAGGTGCCGGTCCAGAAGTTTCTTACTTTCTTGGTGGAGGTGCCGGTCCAGACTTATCACTATTTTACTTATTATGACGGCTTGATATACCTTTAAGTTGGGTTCGAGTTCGATTCAGTTCGAAATTTTTGTTAAGTTCGAAGTTTGTTTTTTTAACTGGGAAAGTTTGAGTTCGAAGTAAAAATATTGGGTTCGCACATCCCTAGATTTTGAACATCGATAATTCAGGCGCCTTGGCTTTCCTGTTCAAGTGGCTAGACGAAACCACATATTTTTGTAAGACTCTTTTAGCTCACTCTAACAGACAATCACAGAACGTTGTACACATCAAAATTTCGTTTCCACTCACGTAAATCACATCTTTTTTAAAATCAAGCGCACGTTGATAAACCGTAACGAACTTAGGTCTTCCAATCGTAAAAAAAACAACCAATGCTCACGTCAAGTCGACGATGACAGACGGGAAACAACAGCAAAGTAGCAAACTGATAACGGGGTCGCCTGAGTAGAAAAATGGATTGGAGCAGTTGACAAGTAAGTAAAAAAAAAAAATAATAATAATATCTCGGAAGTCGATTCGTAGGTGGGATCGATAAAGTAGAACACCGTAAAAAACAAACCAAATACCGTATTGTGCCCAATATAGGCCGACCTTGAATATAGGATGACCCCCAAACATTGGTAATTTTTTTTTTTTTTTTAACAATAATATTTAACAAAATATTTTTATTTTACGCGCCGTTATTCTTGTGGACTATTTCCACGGAACTTGTGCCGACTTCGTTTTCCCCGCGACCTATTTACTGCCCGTGGGGTCCGTGATGATGTAGCACTATCTCTATACGGACCAGTTCTTATCGCCCAGTCATCTGTTCTGCATCGCAATTCATTCGCCAGTATGCCTTGAGATAGTGTTGCGTCCTCCGTGCCTGCCGTATTGTTCGCGCAGCGCCAGAGAGAAGCAGGGAACTATACTTATTTCCTAGTCACACGGCGCTGTAACTTGGTGTTTGAAATTGGCGCGTAAAAATGCTGATGCTCCTATATAGGCTGAGGAGAGATTTTGAGACCTAAAATAATGAAAAAAAGTAGGGTTGCCGTTCGATGTGAAAATCGTGATCGATAATCGGAGGCATCGAATCGATTATCATATCGAAATATATCGATATCATAGACCCAAATCGATTATCATATCAAATTCCAAATTGAGCCTAGGAAGCAGAAAAAACGCAAAATTGTAACACTAATACAAGAGATCATTAAGGATTAGAATGTTTAAAATAAATTGAGGGCTGAATTTCAATTACACAGCCTATATTTTAATACGTCTTGACTTGCATCGGGTGTCACTGTTTCGTGTTCCAACAGTACGCGCATCTAGCGAGCGAGAGATAGTGGCGAGATCTCATCGACATTCGAGCTCACAGCCTTATCTCCTCCCAACCTCCTCGTCGTCGTTCTTTGAATAATAAAAAACTGCCACACTTGACTCATCTTGTTAGGCAGCGTCAGAAGTAATGGCAAATATCTTCTTTGGGTTTGGGACGGAAGAAACATCACGAATTCAATATAATTGGGCAGACTGACGCTAGAGAAGTTCACGCCACAACACGTCGAGCCGTACTGAATACATCGCAAATCGCAATCGGGCCGGGCGATGTTTTCGTATCGCCTTGTATCGCGCTGCGAGCGCATGCGCACTGGCGGCGGTGGGCGTGGCATTATACTTGAGCAGCGATTGGCTACTCCGACAACCAATCGGCGCGTTGATACGACAGCGCGGCATTTTTAAGCATGGTAAACCGCGAAAACATCGATGTCACTATTTAAATCGATAATCATATCATATCATATCAAAATACTTGAATCGATTATCATATCATATTACTGATATCGATAATCGATCGATATTTCGATTATCGACGGCAACCCTAAAAAAAAGGTCAGCTTATATTCGGTACAATACGGTAGACTTATAGTAGGAATGAATTTGATATATTAATATGAAGAATACTCTTTAGTCTTTAGTAATATCTCACAGAATTACCTAAGTGAAAGAAAATGTGTTTTGTTTACGTAATTTCTTGTGGATTCCTAGCACGAAATAACGAAACAGCGCATGTGTGGCATGGCATGGCAGGCAATGGCATGTGGGTAGGTGGATTGCGGACAGGCGGGACAGATAATATTATTCAATGTACAGGAAATATTTAACTTGACGAAAATAACGGTAGGTAGTTTGGTTAATTCAGTCGGCATTTGCTTACGTTTTCAGTGGTTCCAATATATTTTTTCACGGAATATGTTTCTGTAAAAATATAATATTGTCGACTATATTCCATTTAGGTGCTGCTTGTTGTGTGCACTATAGAACACCATAATGCCGATCTCAATTAGCTTATTTCTTACGCGCGAGGATAGCATGTGTAGATTCTATCAGTCTTTACCGTGTTTCCAGCCTTTGCCGCCAGAGTGGACATGGGAATATGGAGCGCTCTATAGTGTTGGAAAATGAACAAACCTAATATATTGGCTGCTTATTCCTACATAAATGTTATCCAGGTATATATAAGCCCTGATGTGCATCTACCTAGATTGGTTGTTGAGATTGATCAGTTTCTCTGCTCGCTCAGCCAGCGCCATGAGTGGTTCGATGTTGGTAACCGTGCACTTGAGTCCACAGCCTGGGATCGCCTCGAAGTTGTCGCACTTTCCGTTGGTCTCAGAGTTGAGAACGTCCCGGGCAAACTTCACGATAGCTGAAAGAGAACAGTATTAGTAGGGATGTGTGGGATCCCATATTCCCAAACCCTGGTTTGGTAACTAACATCTTTAGTAAGTACTATAAATAGAAAATATCTATGGACATCGTAAAGAAACAATGATATTTGTGACAATCATTAGTCAATCCATGGAACAAACTAGGGATGCACATAGATACTTTTTTCACTATCGATTATCGAAATGGTACTGTCATTATCGAATCGATATTATCGATATTACCAATAAAAAATTCAAGCCCGTTCTGACATAGATGGAATCTCAAATGTGGTAAATGAAATTCAAAACAATACAATCTCATGCCACTCGCTGCCTCGTCCTGTCTGTGTTGTCTTTGTTTTTGCCTCCCGCTATTGGCTAAGTTCGCTCCTAAACATAAATCTCGAGTAAGACACCTCGTGACCTTTATCTGTCTGCCCAAGCAGGAAATACGAATAACGTGTTTCGGGCCTTTTCAACCAATCATTAATATTTTGATTATCAATAAGACTTTTGATTACCGATTATCGAGATTTTATCCAATATTGATTATCGATCATTGTGTGCATCCCTACAACAAACAACATTTTCTCTCGCCATACCTGAACCAATGGGGTGTTCGCTGCTCGCCTCCGCCGTACTAACGATCGCCAGGAGTCGTCCAAGCGAACAGAACTTGTCGCTGACAAACAACGAGATGCGCGACACCATCGGCACCCCATATGTTATCGTTCCCGTCTTGTCAAACACTACGCATTTCACCTGAACAAAATAAGGTATGACAGAAACATTAAATGGGTATTTAACTGCTAAACTCAAAAAATATATTTCATTCAGGCTAACTAGTAATGAATTTAGCAATTAACAGAAAAATGTTTGGGGTCACCATGACTTCCCAAAAAATTGTCAAACATGACATTTTTCGAGCTAGGTCCCATGGGCAAAAATCTCCCATAAGAAATAACATGGGGACGATCTTTATGCCCCGTGACCTTGGAGGATTTTGATCCAAAAAAATATTGGCCGCTATTGACGTACTCAACAGCCTTTTCTGTAAATTCTCTTTATTTTGTTTCGTAATTTGGGCAAGTAGTTCGGTCAAAATATGCTGATTACCAAGTTGGGGTGTGATTTTGGAATGCTAAGACACGATGTTATAAAGGGGCATTTTTGATTGGTACTATGCTCTAGTATCTATGTGGACCAAAAAAGAAGCAGGTTAAAGCCGATTTAGGAAATTTTCCAAAACACCAATTTTCGCCAATTTCTGGATCAAAAAAATTAAAAAATTCGTGTTAAATCACAGTTACAAGATATAATTTTTTAAACGGTCATTTAAGTGTAGTATTGTGCTATAGATCACGTGGTAAAAAATAATTTTTGGGGTTTTTAGCCCCTTTAAGACTTTATAAAATATATATTCAGGCACCCCTATAACGGTGATTGCACACAAACAGAATTTGAATTAGGCACCCCTATAACAGTGAATGCACACAAACAGTATTTGAATAATAAATCAGAGTGGTATGAATTTCGGGTAATTTTGCCACACTCCATGTGTACGTACTTTGATGTTTTGTTATATTTGTCGGTTGATAATTCATGAGAACTGAGGCTGATTACTTTGTTTCCGTCTAAGCCGAACATTCCTCCTTGGCGATGTCTTTCGATTGGGTGGGGTGACACAGGTGGTGAATGTGTTACCCACAGAGGTAACAAACGGCGAGTCATCATACATGTTTGCTCGCAAAGCGGAGAAACAATCCGAAAATCACACAACTTTGATTTAATATCAATTATTATTGACATCACTGCGGATACAGTTGCCTCTGCCCTCATCACCGGCTGGGTATAGCGTTTTGGAACCATTCCACCAGACTGCTGGGTTTGGGAGAGTGAATGTTTTCTGTAATACTTTCTACAAATCATGTGAAACTCAATAATCTAATTATTTATCTTTCTCAAACTCAGTATGACTTCCACAGTTTGTTAGTATTTATTTTAAATAGTTACTCTGTCCAGGCAGGGTCTAATCTAACCGCCTACACAATACAACAAAGAAGCTGACTTGGCTCTTTTCAAGCCCTGATATCGAGGCATTAAAAAGCTTGAAAACCAGAAAATGTATGATCTCCTAATAGATACCGGTAATCCCAAAGGACAGGCACATGAAGAGAATAGAAAGATCCGTAAATCCACATTATTTACTTACTTCTTTTTGTATATGTTTACGACCTTACCGGTTTCTTGTTTCAACATATCTTTTTAGTCTTTTCTAGCTAGTAAGAATCAGCGTCCGATAATGTTTCGGAAGTATTCCTATAGCAGTAGGCCTACTTACAGAGAAATTCTGTTCAATCCTTTTTTGTTTGTTAATTCAGGCAAAATTGGGAAACATACAATTAGAAAGACTTTAGTAAATGAAAGTGCGTGACGTACCTTGTGTGCATTCTCTAGAGGCTCCGCCCCCTTGATGAGGATTCCGTTGTTAGCCCCGACACCCGTACCGACCATGACAGCTGTGGGCGTCGCCAGACCCAACGCGCAAGGGCACGCAATCGCCAGGACACTCAGCGCACAACGGAACGCATACTGGAAGATTATCTCGTCGTTGGTGAAGCCCATTTTCTCCCCATCCTGACAACAATTACAAGATAATAGTAATATAAACATAAAGTGCCCTTATTTGCTTGTCTTGAATATTAATAACCTAGGACCCATGGCCTAGAATAGTTGAGCCTTATATATGGACAGGACAGAGCGCACCTCTTCAGCTGCGCCACACTTAAATCTGACATTGACGCCCTGCCAAATAGCCTGAGCGGACCAGAGAAGGAAGCACATATTTATTGGATAGCCAGGAAGAAAAATGATTGAAAAATCAAGCTTTCGGCATAGGAAAAAAAAAAAATATATATATATATATGTGTGTTTAGGAGATTTTCGTGGCCGATTTGGATTAATGTTCTTAATTTTTCGGTTATAATGCCACGTATATTTTGTTAAGGCCGACGTTTCGATAAATCCATAATCGAATAGTTCAACCTTGCGATTGTAAATAACCGCTCGCTCTGCAGAACTTTATAAAATATCTTCAGTGAAGACATTTATCGCTTCATTCCGTAAAAAATTTGTCCCCTGCGAGATCTACAACCTGCTTAAGGCGCGAAGTCCAAAGCGCAACGTATCACCCCTGCCCCGCTGCAGTGTAGGCAACTTGCATGGCGTGCCTGTGTTGCCGGGTGGCTACTCGCCGCGCCTGCAGGCGCCCCTGCCCCGCTGCAGTGTAGGCAACTTGCATGGCGTGCCTGTGTTGCCGGGTGGCTACTCGCCGCGCCTGCAGGCGCCCATTGCTCAACCTCGCCTCGTCACAACTGATATTGTAGTATGCCACTCAAGGTCAGCACAACACTTCATCTGTCCCTTCTTGTCTTGCCCACTGTGCTCCTTAGGAATCTCATTGCTCTCATAGGACAAAAAATTTAATAAATCATCATCATTATCTACACCTAGCATTTCTCTAATGTCCGTGTTTCTTATTCTATCTCTTCTCGTCTTGCCCACTGTGCTCCTCAGGAATCTCATCTCTGCTGCCTGTATCTGACTCTCCTCTCGATCTCCCATTGTCCAGGTTTCTGCTGCATATGTAAGGATCGGTATGAAATAAGTTTTATATAGTGTCATCTTACACTGAATGGGTATTTCCCTATCCCACACCAGGCCTTTCACACACTGATAAAAATTACTGGCCTTTTTTATTCTGATGTTAATCTCCTTTTTTAATCTTTCCACTTTCCATTACTTCACTTCCTAGATGACTAAAACTATCCACCATTTTCAGGGTTTCTCCTCCAATGTTTGTCTGTGCTCGATAATTCCCTGTGTCCCCTTCTCCTGGCATTATACATAATTAAATATATTAATTATATATTAATTATAATTTATATTAATATTAATTTAATATAATTTAATAAATAATTAACAATAACATCTGATCCTATTTCCAATAATGAAGTCAGGTAAAGGCCCCCCGACTCTTGGCCCCTGACACGGATAATGAACGTTCACGCGGCACGATGAACTCACCGATATGGGCAGATGGTTAATGTCAACGTAGCCCGAGATGACCCAGCCGACCAGCGTTATACTCGACACGGCGATCACGAAGGGCACAAAGTAGCCGGCGATCTTGTCGGCGAGCTGTTGTATGGGAGCCTTGGACGTCTGCGCCTCCTCCACCAGACGCACGATCTGTGCGAGTGTCGTGGCCTCGCCAGTGTGCGTGGTCACCATCAGTAGCATGCCGTTCTGGTTGATCGAGCCGCCGATCAGGACGGAGCCTGAAACAGAAGGTTGGTTCAATTAGGAAATAAGACGCCCGAATGTCTTGAATTACTACGCTTATATTTCGATATCAATATTATATTATCTTAATATTTTATTATTTCTGCAAAAAATTTCCCAGTAAAAGCTTACTTTGAAAACAATTGCAATCGTTCAATAAAAAAAAATAATAATGTTAACCCTTTTTGGTCACATCATTTTTTTTAATTATTTAGAAGGCAATGGAACTGTTAACTATAGGAAGTGCATTAAAAGACCTGTATTGGAGGGCATCTTATACAAAGTTTTCAAAATTTGGAAAAAAAATTAAAAATCAAATCAATTTTTTTTTTTATGATTTTGTGGGAGGTGTAGTAAAGTGTGCAGAAACACCCATGTCGGGACTGGCCCGACATATGACCAAAAAGGGTTAACAATATAATTTTCTACTTTTTAATATTTTTTAAATATTGTACTAATTTACACAAAATAAGAACTTAAGAAATGAAGAAGTCTAAAATAAAATGAAAGTGGGTGGTTACTTTTCTTCTTGGGCACGGGCATTGACTCTCCTGTGATGAGACTCTCGTCGCACATGGAGTTCCCGAAGATCACCTTGCCGTCCACGGGGACCTTGGATCCCGGAACAACCTGGAACAACCAGAGAGCGGTTAGCTTCGACCACTCTTTCACTCGCTCACCTAGCCTCCCTAGTGCAGGTTGTGGTGGAGCCGTCGCAGAGTGCTGTTGCTTTAAGAGCGAGTGTATTGTCCGGATACCAATACACAGCATTTTTTTTTGTTATTTCTGCAAAAAATTGTATATGATTTACCAACGCAACCATTTGCTGTGTAAAAGTAACTGTAAAAAATTATTCATGACTCAAGAATGACATTAATTTTTTAAAGAACTTGGCCAGTTCAGTTTTATTAGCAGTTCTTTAGAAAATTAATGTCAAGAATACTTAGGTAATGTGCACAGTTTTCAATATAAAAATTCATGTTCAACGGCAAACCTAGTCTTTAGCAGCCCTGGACATCTTCTCTATAGATCTTACCTTATACCTTGGGCATTCTGTAAGACAATACAGCCATTTTTAAATTTGGGTTTTACTTATGGTTATGGTATTTTGTCTGGCTTTGATCCTGACCCAAGGAATAGAGTAGTAGTATAGACTCTAGAGGCCTCACCTTGAGGATGTCCCCGCGTTGCACCAAGTCTACGCTGATCAGCTTCTCAGACATCACCTCGAAAGAGTCGCCGAGCGTCACCAGCGTCGCCTCGGTGGCTTTCAGCGACAGCAGCTTGGACAGCGCCGCACTCGTCTTACCCTGGAAGCAGACAAAAGCAAAAACATTGATAAGTCCAAAATATAACTATATATTTCAGGGTTGCCACCAAGAAAAAATAAAATTCCTGTTTGAGCACATCAAAAATCCTTAGAAATCCCTAAATGAAACACCCAAATCCTTAAAAATCCTTTTTTGCCTAAATGTACCAATTTTGATGTACTAGGAAAACGCATAAGTCCCGTCGCGTTGATGGATGAGCTTTTTTTTAGTTTTTAGATTAAGTGGAATCTCTTTTCTTCTTCAAGTGCTTTTTTAACGCATTGTGGGCGATTGTTGTCAAGTTTCTATTGTTAATTGTTATTATATTCCTCAAAAAACTTATATTAAAACCTTTATTTCTATGTATTCAGGATAACTTTTTCAACTTTTTCTTTCAAAAGGTACTACATCACCATAACCTTAATTTCCGTGTGAAATATGAACGTTGTAGCCCCACCCGTTTGGACAGAATCGGCCCAAATGTCACGAAAATATCGCACTAAAAATTGAAAAAAATCGTATAAGTACGATATTCATGAGAAATATTTCTTCGATTGTACCCAAAAACGAAACAACTCTAAGTTCAGAGATTTCGAAGGTCCCCTCCAATTTTCATCAAAATCGCATATGCCGTTTGCCCGGTAGAGAGCGAAAAAAAAAACACCCGAGCAAAATTTTTTTTTTTTTTTTTGGGGGGGGGGGGGGTCAGTGAAATTGAAGTCTTCGCTTTGCTCATCCAAATATCGATGTATCACAATGTAATAATTGTTGTCAAAAAAAATTGAAATATATATTTTTTTAAAGTAGGCCTATTTTTAATGATTTGAGGCCAAATAGGGTTGATAAGGTATCACCATAAATGAATTGTAACTATTTTTACAATCTCACAGATGCGTTTTATGACCCGGCACCTCCACCATATGCACCAGCCAGGTTAATTTAATTTAGACTATCTACCCGGCACCTCCACCAAAATTAAATTTTTTTGCATTTTTGGTGTAAATTTTGATATCTATACATCGAAAATATTTCCAATTATTGATTCGCATTGAAATATAGATTTCTTACACCAGCCCTAGTTAAAACGGCGTAAAACAAAGAACTGAAAAAAATTATTTTGCAATTTTTTTTTTTTAATCCGTAAATTGGATTAAAAATCCGTCGATCCGTTTTGCACCCTCAAAATTTGTTAAAACGGATAAAATCCGTAAAACGGCAACCCTGATATATGTCTTCATTACACCCCCACAAAAATTATGTAATGTTAACCTGATACCAAGTACGCCCGTATATATACGTTTGGCGCAAGAAAAGCTTTCCAGAGTACGCCCGTATGTACAGTCAAACCCGCCTAAAACGTTTTCGAAGTAGGCTCTCGTTTTGAACGTATTTGGCGGGTAAACTTGGCTTTGTGTTCGCATACCTTGGCTATGTGCTCCATCCAGCGGCCAAGAGAGATGAACGCCAGCAACATGGGCGGAGTGTCGAAGAACGTCTGAGGACTCGTGTCTTGCTGCATGATCATCGCAGCGAGCAGAACAGCGAAGGAGTAGACATACGAGATGGTGGTCGCCATGGTGATAAGAACATCCATGTTGGTGGTGCCGTGACGCACCGCCTTGTAGGCCTGAATGTAGAAGTGGTAGCCGCCGAAGAACTGGGGACAAAGTTGTATTGAAAATAAATTAATTACAATTTTTAAGTGTAATGAATAAATGTGTTTTCTGTGCATTCAAAAGTGTGGGTGTGTGCGTGTAGGTGTGAAACAAAGCTACTATAGGGACGACCATAGATAGAGACCAGCGCGGGTCAGAAAAATGAAATCCGCAACCGGCCAGCAACCGACCGAGTTAAAACTGGACCCGCATCTGCAATCCAAATTTTTTTGTAATGCTGATCTGCACCCGCGCGATCAAAACCACAACCTCGCGCGCAACCCGCTTTATATTCAATGTTTCTATGTTCTACGTTGTTGTCCCCTTCTCATCAACCCTGCCATGTCCGGTCGAGTTCAGGGGGGGTCGATCCTCATAAATCGTAATTTATGACCCCCCCCCCCCCCCCAAGAACGTGAGCTTTTGAAAAGAAAGTTGCAAGGGGCGGATGTGGTTCTCCCTCAAGTAACTAGGGAAACTCCGCATTTACTCTTACCAGGTCAATTACCTCGATAAGTATAGTTTTCAACATAGTACGAGAAACATAAAATACAACAAATTCACTTTTAATTTTTAATTTGGACTTTTACCAACCCGCAACCGCCCCCCGCCCACGAGGTTAAAAACTTGCACCCAGCCCGCAACCGCAGCCAAAATCACTAATTTTACCCACAACCTGCAAGTCTCTAACCATGGAATCAGTTTGTCATCCAGATGCGGAAATCAACACATAATATTAAAATATTAATTTTATGGCAAAAAATATTTTTGAAAAATATTTGAAAACAGCGTTTTCCAAGATATAATTTCAGTGGTGTTCATCTTACAATATTTCAGCTGCTTTTATGCAGACGCTGCAGAGAAGCACCTAAAATATTGTAAGATGAAAACCACTTTAACCATTCAACCATTAATATTCATAATAATAATAATAATAATACTGTCGAATAAGATTGATTTGTTGATATATCATTTAAAAACATAACTGAGTACGTAATCCAAATTAATGCTAAACTTGAATCATGGTAACCAGTTTTAAAGAAGCATGCGTTTTAAATAAACAAGTTCTGGTGTTAATAAACATAAATAAATAAGCCAATGCTAATCGGTTACCTGCACGGGTGTGGACAAGACAAATAGAATTAGGTTCTCCAAGGAGAGTCCTGGCATGACGCAGCACATGTTGTGATGCGCGTGAGGGTCGCCCGACATCACCGACATGAAGTAGATCATGACGACCATCGCGGGAAGACCGAAGACCAAGGAGACGAGGAAGGCATTGCGCCACTTGCGGATGTCGCTCCTATGACAGAGAGAAACAGTTGATACTAAGTTACTAGGGTATCATCATTATATATATAGATTTCGCGTTCGGTGGTTTCTTCCGCAAAAGTTTTTGATTATACTCCCTGATTTGCTGTTCCTGATTTTTGGCAAACCTCATATTCGTTTGAGTGGGATCGTCTAATAAATCAGTTTTTTTCTTTTCGTTTTTTTTTCTTTCTTTGTCTTTTTCTTTCTTTTTTCCTTTTTTCCCCCTTTCTTTTCTTTTCTTTTCATTCTACACCCTTTTTTATATTTGATTCATTCATTAAATGCATATAACATATTTTTTTTATTTGTTACCAAAATTGTTGTGTTTAAATGCATTGTTGCTGTAATGCTACTATTTCAAATATTTACAAAAATGTAGTTTATTGTTGTTTCTGCATCTATGTAATTAGATTTATTTAGTTGTCCTCCTTTGTAAATCAGTTTTTATAACTGAATAGGATAGACGTTAAATAAATAAAATAAATAAAAATAAATAAAAAAATAACCAAAAGTAACTAATTTTGAATATTTTGTAAATTTAATTTAATTAATGACCTCCTGCCAAATCAAAAAATTCCTAATTCTTATCATCAAGTCAAATGGCAACCCTACCCATTTGATAAATTCGTGAACATCTGTTGATTAATATTCGATTTCAAATTTGAATACTACTCCAACGAGAGACCAAAGCTGTTTGAGCCGAAACGAGTTGTCGCTGTCATGTGCACATATATTGTGTCTTTATCTTCACAAGGCTGCCTAAAACTTTAAAGGTAAGCTAGTGGTTCCCATCTATCTCCATCTATTTCCATCTACACAAAAACCAAAATATGTTGTTGCTTTTTCACTTTTTTATAATAGCGGGTAAAATATTTACAAAATATAAGTAAAAACCGATCCCTCGAGTTGAAACTGGTGCGTTTTAACATCTATGTTTGATTGTTTTATTAGAGTGTTCACCTGTGGTCTAGATACCCCCGCGAGTCCTTGTCCTTGTTGCTGAGCAGGTCCGCTTGGAAGCCCAGCCGGTTGATCATCTCGATGATGTCTCTCGGACCCGTTGCCTCCGCGTCGTAGGTGAAGCGGCCGCGCTGTGTCGTCAGCGCGACCGAGGCTGTCTTCACACCACGCAGCTTCTTAACGGAGTTCTCGATCTTGTTCACGCACGACGAGCACGTCATGCCGCCGATCTGCAGCAGGAACAAACATCAGGCTAGCAACCTTGCTACTTGCTAGGTTTTAGAAAATGATGATTTTTTTTTTTAATTTCTGAAAAATATAGGCTATATAGTACATATATATATATATATATATAAATATAGCCTTATATAAAAAATAAATTAAATAAATAGGCCTAATAATAATATTATCAATATTATTATCTCTCTCTCTGGCTGGTTAGATGTAAGAAAAGGCATCATAGCTAGAGGTAGGTGTATATAGCATTTTCAAGTGTCATTTTATAGCGTTTTGTATAGGGATGGGCCGATTCCGATCCCGATGCATCGGTTTTGCCGATTATTGAGTGAATCGGCAAATAATCGGTTCACCGATTATTTGGGTAAAATATTGCCGATTATTTAAACGCGTGATTTTAAATATCGCGGGCATGTGAATGCGCTGTTGGTAGTAGCGGCAAGCACACATATCAGTTCAAAGTCGATTCCTGCTCGACTAGTCGACCAATAATATCGAAAGTCAAACTAAAGCATGATCGACTTATCATCACTACGTCACTCTCATGGCCACTTAGATGCCAAATTACGCTCGCGATGTATACAATGCTTCGCTATTTTGTTGAATAAATAAGTGTTTTAATCTGTAATTGTGTTTTGAAGCAATAAAAAGTGTCAAAATGGATGTGTGGCATAGCCTAGGCCATACCAGGCAAAAGGGTCTAGGCCTAGCTAGGCTAGGATACAACTTGCCGGTCACGACGGGATGTGAACGGCCTAGCCTAGCCTAGCCCTAGGCCCCTAGCCCCGGGCTCAGGTTTTAGGCCCTAGGTCCATGTCCATGATAAATAAAGCTTTTCTCGATGATACTGAGCCTTCAAGTCATGACCCAGTTAAAGTATGTTATAGGCCTAGATCCTGTTTGGTCCTAGGCTTCGGCCTAGTCTAGTGTATCGCCGATCGGTATCATACAACTCTGCTTAGCCTAGGGCCTAGGTTATGTGAGGCAAAGCAGCATCTTTGGGCTTGGGGACAAAACTGACGAGAAACTAGGCCTAGGGCCTAGGCTTACCTTGAAACCAACCTAGGAGCCTGCCATATTGGGTTTAAAAACATGTCTCGAATCTCGATCTGAAAAGGTCTAAATGTAGCCTAGGCCTAGGGCCTAAAACTAAATATTAACAAGAACTGGTAGGGCCTAGCCTAGGCCTAGCCCCTAGCACAAAAAATTTGGTGGACAAAGGCCTAGCCCTACTCAATTAGCCTATCTAGGGCCTATTTTAGGTGTGGCCCATGCATAAACATAATTTTAATAATCGGTTGAATAATCGGTAATCGGATCGTTTTTTTCAGGAATCGGAATCGGTAATCGGATCGGCAAATTTCATGAATCGGCCCATCTCTAGTTTTGTAGCATCTATTTTTTGGCCACTTTCAAAAGCTTGTGTATGAAAAATTTTCATATTTTTATTTTGAAATATTGTCATCAAGGTTGAATTAATATCAACTGAATAAAAATGTGTAAAATCAAATTGTAGATTCTATGGAAAATTAAATAAAATAGGACTGTAAACCCTAAGTTTTAAGTGAAAAAATAGCGCTTTGTAGCATCTATTCACAAAACGCTATTTTCACGTACCTCTAATAATGGCCTTAATCTTGCCAGCTTAATTAAAACCTTAACCAATTAATCTCTCTCTCTCTTTTTACTTTACTAGCCTTAATCCCGCCTTGAAATACCTGAATCAATCAATCAATCAATCAATCAATCTGTCTCTCTCTCTCGAACGATCGGTGACCAAGGTCACGTTGGCCGAAACGTACGACATTGTGAATTTCTTTTCTTTGTAAATGTATTTGTTAACCAGCCAGTTTCACACAGCTGCCCATCTCGTTTAAGCTGTTGGTCTCCTTTCTTCTTTCCCCAATCACACATACAAACCTAGCCGATAGGCATCTTTCTTCTTTTTCCAATCACACACACTAACCTAGCCGATAGGAATTCTTTCACAACCAACTAAAAATGAGTTTGGAGTATTTTATTTCTGTTTTTACTAGTGATGTGAATTTACCGTTAATTTAAAACTCAAGTAATTTACCGAAAAACGGTAAAATCGGTAAAATTTCGATTTTAGCCATATTAAGCATATTAGCATATACAGTAAGATCTCTCTTATCCGAGTTGGATGAGACCGGGGGCACCTCGGATTTGCGAAAAACTCGGATGGCGCGGATCAATTGTTTATTTGCTCTCGTAGCATAGCCTGATGTGGTAAAATGATATATGACACATGTAATGGATAAAGGAACATAAAATACACACGATACACTTCATACAGGGTATACTAAATGATTTAATAGCTTGTAATTCAAGCTCACGAACACACGTACACAATTAGGCCTACATGTCGTAATAAAAACGTATGTCTAGGCCTAGGCCTAGGCCTAAACTCGATGCAGTAGGCCTAGGCCTACAATGCAAACATAGGCCTAGGCCTAGGCCTAGCTCTCTTTCTCATGTGGGAAAACCTCTCACTACTATGCCCGCGCTGAAGCTCACGACGCAAGATAAGTCTGGGAAAGAAATAAGATAAGCCCAGGAATAACAATTCAATGCGTCGTGATTACGAATTTCGTGAATCGGTTGAAACATGATTGCATCTAGTTCCACAACGACCATCTTTGAACAGCTGTGTGTGAGATGGCTGGATCGTATGCGCACGCGCAGGCGCGCGACGCACACTGACCTCTATATGCTCAGTGGGTGGCACTGACGCTTACCGGCGATGCGCCCGACGCACACTGACCACTGAACTCTATACGCTCAGTACACTGATGCACACTGCTCGAAAGTCGAGATATATCGCCGATCTATCTTCTTTGCACTCACTCGTAAGGCATGCCTACAAATGTATGCGAGTACATTTAAAAAAGTGCGGCGCGGCGTCTGTAATTATTTTTATGTTTTATTTACGTATTTAAAACTTTTTTTTTTTTTTTTTGGCGGCTCGGTTAACACGGAACATCGGATAAGAGGAGATCGGATAAGAGAGATCTTACTGTACGTAAATAGTTTTTGTGATGAGGAAGGTGTATATAATTAAAAGAGCATATATTCACCCTTATATTTATTTACTGTTCCATACAAAGAACAAACTAAACAATAATGTATTCATTTAATTATCTTTGTACGTTTGGTTAAAATAACTAGGAAAACGCTTAAGTCCCGCCGCGTTGATGGATGAGCGTAATTTTTTTTGAACGAAAAAAGCGTAAAATTGCGATTTTTTAATAGATAATTTTTCGATTACGCTCAAATTTCACACAAATATATTAATTCATAAAATTAAGTTTCTGTTGAAAAATCATTACAATCGGATAAAGCATGTAGGTTTTATTCGTCGAAGAAATGTTGAAAAATTGAAAAAAATCGTAAAATTGTGATTATCATGAGAAACAATTATTCGATTGCGCTCAAATTTCACACGAATATATTAATTATTAATTCATAAAATTAAGGTTCTGTGAAAAAATCATTACAATTAGATAAAGCATGTAGGTGTTATAAGTCGAAGAATTTTTTTTACTAGGAAAACGCTTAAGTCCCGCCGCGTTGTTGGATGAGCGTAATTGGTGCATTGAGCTGCCATGTGTTACGCAGATTTTCTGTTGTTCTGTGAAAAAATTATTACTAAGTATAAATTTTTTTAAAAATTAAATTAAATAAAATAAAAAATTAACTAAATTTTTTAATAAATCGTATTTAAAAAAAAAAAATCGTAAAATTGCAATTTTCATAAGAAATAATTATTCGATTGCGCTCAAATTTAACACGAGTATATTAATTCATGAAATTAAGGTTCTGTGAAAAAATCATTACAATAGGATAAAGCATGTAGGTGTTATAAGTCAAAGAATTGTTTAAAAAAAGAAAAAACCCGTAAAATTTCGATTTTCATGAGAAATAATTTTTCGATTACGCTCAAATTTCACACGAATATCTTAATTCATAAAACTAAGGTTCTGTGAAAAAAATCATTACAATCGCATAAAGCGTCTAGGTGTTATAAGTAAAACAAATTTTTAAAAAATAGAAAAAAATCGTAATATTGCGTTTTTTATAAGAAAAAATTTCCCGATTGCGATCAAAAACGTGGAAGTTCTAAGTTATAGAGATTTCGAAGGCCTCCATAAAATTTCATCGCAATCGGAGTATCGGTTTAGCCGGAATCGTGTTAACAAACACACAAAAATACAGAAAAAAAAAAAACATTCCGGATTTTTTTCTCCAGTGTAGTGAAATGGAATCTTCGCTTCGCTCGCTACGCTCATCCAAAAATCGAAAAAATCGTAAAATTGCGATTGCCTCAATGAGCGCATACCTTGAGCTCGACCGTCCCCTCCCCCGCCTCCTCAATGAGCGCATACCTTGAGCTCGACCGTCCCCTCCCCCGCCTCCTCAATGAGCGCATACCTTGAGCTCGACCGTCCCCTCCCCCGCCTCCTCAATGAGAGCGCATACCTTGAGCTCGACCGTCCCCTCCCCCGCCTCCTCAATGAGCGTGGCCGGGAAGCCAAGTTCGGTTATGGAAGCGGCAACGTCCGACGGCTGGATCACACTCGGGTCGTACTTCACTTCTGCCTTGGCCGCCAGGAGCCCCACCAGAACGCCGTGCACGCCTGCAACACACGACCAATCAGAGCCAGTTGTTTAGCAGTGGAAGGTTGTACTCCACACAGAATGAGAGGAGCGAAGTGGGAAGACCTTGCGACAACTGGTGTCACAACAAGAGAATGTGCCGGGGTAATGATGCTCACAACCCAACTAAACAAAGACGTAATCCCGAGTACTCACCGTAGATCTTGGCACAGTGCTTCTCTATGGCTGCCACGCAGGAGGCGCAGGTCATGCCCCTGATGTGTAGAAAACACTTCTCGTAGTGATCTGAGTCGTTGCTGTCTCCTGCTTCAATCTGGACTCTGTGCGCCTCTTGTTTCCGATGGGACGACGAACCTGCACAGGATTCGATTATACTCTACCACATGCCGAAAACCAAAACATGTTATTCAATATTATATACTTATGTTTTAAACTGTACGCCTACCCCAATTATTGCAACAACAAAATTAAAATACTACTCGGAGAGTTTCGAAAAGTGTGTGATTTGAATGACTGATTTTCATCCTTATGACTACAAATACGACGAACGTGCATCTGCAATAAAACTGCATTCCACAATTTCTTAAGCTACATTTAAATAATTCCAATAGGTAGAGGTAGTGAAAAATGGTGATTTCGAAATTCGCGAATTTTTTTAAATGTCCTTTTTATTGACTAAAACGTAATATTGTCGACGAATTAAAAGATTAATTTTAGAGATAGAAAAAACACATTTCAAAAACGCGAATTTCGCGTAATTTTGCGTATAGCGCGAAATAACAAACAAAATTGTATCAAACTGGTCAAAACGCGAATTAAATCGTGAAATTGAACCTTTTAGTGTGCAAAATGTGAGGCGATGGTGGAGGTGCCAGTCCAGTTTTGGTGGAGGTGCCGGTCCAGACCAAATATTACGCGTGCGGTAGGCGGTACCGTGACGTCACGGGCTTCACGGAAATAGACCTCCAAAATAACGGCGCGTATCACGGTTTCCGCAAAAATAGTCCACCAAAATAACAGTGCGTACAATTTTTTTGTAATTTTTTTTATTTTTTAGTAACGTTTATGACAATTTTTTTGAAATCGCGAAAAACGCGATTTTTTTATATTTTTTTTAAAACAAAATTCGGGTTTTTATATCACCATTTCTCATTACCTCTACCCATAGGCTAAGTTGAGGTTATGCAAATGTTATTGTAAGGACGAGTTATTTATTGACTATTTATTTCACTCTAATTAATTCAAAAAAATATGACAATTCACTCTTACAGAAGACATTTTGTGAGCTAATTCAAGTATTGGGCTATATATTTGGTATGACCTGTTGGTCAGCAAATGCTCTTACTTTCGGCGAGTGACATGGCCTGGCTGTTCTCATCCTTGACAACGGCGTCGAAGCCCATATCTCCGATGTACTCGGCCACCTGGGAGGGAGTCACCACGGACGGGTCTATCTTCACGACGGCCTCTTTGTCTCCCAGGTCGACGCTGATGTCTTGGACGCCCTCCTTGCCAGAGATCGTCTAGAACAACACAAGGAACGTTTTACTTCTTAGGCAATGTGTTCCTTCTATCACACTCAGTAACTTTTAATATTGAAAGTAACTAACTATTAACAACTTTAAAAACATTTGAGAAGGTAATTTCCCAGTAAAAACACTAACAAACTGGCTATTTCAAACTTCCTATACTACTTCCCCAATTTTGCAGCCAAGTAACGAGTACGGTTGATAATAAGCTTTGTTCATCAATTTAAAACTGTTTTCATAAGTTTATCTTTTTAAGTTCATGTCTATCATTTCTTTTTCATTCTACACCGTTCTTCTTCAGAATTTTGCTGGAGCCGGATCCACTAAGAGGGAGATTGAAACCCCCATTTTATTATTGTCGACCCTACGTGTTATGGATACATAAACTAAAGCTGCAACAAGCAGTATACATATTTTTATGCTGAGTATCATGTCAACAAAATAGGTTAAGTCAAGAGTTATGCTCATTTAGATTATGCTAGCTCTATTTGGAACCCATATCAAATCACCAAAATGCATTATGTAGAAAGGGTCCAACAGTGTTTCATAAAACATCAATGCATAAAATGTAACATTCGGTATCATAGAAGATTATGCACAACTTTCTAAAGATACTAACCTTATGACATTAGAAAACCGAAGGAACTATTCTAGGGTTACCATACGTCCCGGATTTTCTGGGACAGTCCCGTTTTTCTTGTTGCTGTCCCGGTGTCCACGCCAAATTGTCCCGGAAATCGAAAATCCAATTCCAAATTGTCGTAGCAAATTTCTGCTTTCAAATATTTCGCGGCACCGACGGCGGCTGGGCCGGGACGCGGGGATGCGCAATGTAACCAATAAATGTCATTGAGTCGAGCTCAAGGCCAGGGCAGCGGGCGGCGACAGTACGTACAGTGACGTACAGTGTCAACCCACTAGTACGCTAGTCCAGTCGATGTCAATGATTTACTGCACAGTCTGCAGTCACCGTTGTGTAATCAGCGAGTGTTGAGTTCGCGTTGTGACTTGTGACATTGCTTAGCTTACAGACTGTGCCAGTGGTGTGCGTGTGTGGCAAAATACAATGGCCAAACGCAAGTGTCGTTTTTCAGACAAACTGAAAGACGAATATCCGTTCTTGTCTAGAAATACGCAAATCGAAGGAAAAGTTGATTGTTCTGTGTGCCGTGGCCCAATCAAACTTGGTCAATCTTATCTCAATTATATATTAATCATTCATTCATTCTTCTTTATTAATAAATTGCTTTAAATTAATATGTAACCAAACCAAATACTTATTTCTTCTATTTTTAATACCCAAGTACTTCCCTGTCCCGACACTCTCAGATCTCACTACAGGCGATCTTGGGGGAAAAAAAGGCCCAAAAAATTTTCGCCCCAGACCCCGGGTAGCCCACGCAAGTCCTCACACAACGAAAGTACATGTGTCCCAGATTTTACTTTCAGAATTATGGTAACCCTAACTATTCTGACATGGTTTACCTTTACAAAATTGTAAATAGTAATTTAACAAACACTAGTTCAATCTTGGCAAATTAAATTTTCATATACTACCTCCCAAACATACACGCTGTCATAAAACTTTTCAACCAGCTCTAAGTCATCTCGACCTTCGTAAAAATTCATGCACCAAGTACCAACAGATTGCAACATTCATTTAGTATATGTTAAAACCTCATGAAATAAGAGACATTGATCTCTACTCTCAAAATATTGATAAATTTAAATCTGTGATCACTCAAGCTTTAGGATATGAACATGATAATTTACTGACTTGCTTATTTCCATTAGTCTCTTCTTTTATATTAAATTTTCTTTTCTTTTCTTTCAAGAATATCTCCTATTATTAATTTGTATTGTAAATAATTTGATAGTTTCAAATTTAAATTGCTCATTTCAAATGTGTTTAAAGAGATACACTTATTATTTTGTGAATGTTTATTGTATATTTTAATGTATGTAAGTACATGTTGTCTGTTCATTATGCTATGATTTGCACTTGTAGAGTATTTTGTACTCTGTTGTAATATGCACTATAATAAATATAAATAAATAAGCACCAATTAAACATGAGGTGGGAAATTAAAGGAAATGGCAGCAACAAATCCACCTCATAATTCAATTGGCGCTTAACTCTTGACATATTTTGTTTACATGATAGTTAGCATGAAAATATGAATACTGCTCATAGCAGCTTCAGTTTATGATATACGCCAAACACTAAGTCTGGCCACAAAACAAGGGAATACAATATAAAAGTATTGTCATCAAAATGTAAAAATTGAACCCTAATAAATATTCTATTCTATTCTATAAATATCAACAACATAATTATAAGGCCCAGTCTAGGGTCAACAATAATAAAACGGGGGTTTCAATCTCCCTCTTCATCTCCCTCTTAGTGGATCCGGGCAGAAGGCATGAACAAGTGAAATTCATAGTAAATTTTCAGTTTATTTATATTTATTTGGGTAGGCCTACCTTTAAAATAGTAACCACTTACATCTTTTATACAGGTTATGTAATAAATCCCTCCTATTTGATGCCCAACACTAAGAATACTAAGAACTAAGAAAACTACAATTAAAAGTAAAATAATCATTTCTTGCATTGCCTAATATACAACTAGTTCCATAATAATATTATATTATTCCTTACTGTGATAATGTGTACCTAGTTTATTTTTACAAAGGTACAAAAACAAGGAAGGAACTTAAAACTTCTGAAAGTTACTTTCAAAAGAATGTCACATTACTTTTTAAAAGTAACTATTTATAATAAGCATAGAATGTAATACATAAGTAGGGATAGACGAAAATACCTTTCAATTAATAGTAGTATATTAACTAGGTACTTTATTAATTGATATATGATATTTCAATTCACGATATTAATTTTATAAGCAATTTATTAGAAATTTTAAATCATCAACAAAAAATAAACATTTTTTTAAAAGAGCCCCTCATTGCGCCTTAGAGAGTGATTGGTCACCATAACGTTCTCGCAAAACACCTTCATGAACCAGACAAACCCGAACCTGTCGCAGTTAAGCCGGGCTACAGATCACATCCTGAGCATGTTTCTCTGAGAAACCTCGCACCCTACTCACCGAGGTGATGTTCTGGACGCAGGAGTTGCACGTCATCCCGTCGATGTGGATCTTGACTGTGATTGGTGCACACCGACCACTGGAGCCGGGCAGGAACGCATCGAACCCCATGTCTTCGATCGCCTCGCGCAAGTCTTCCGGGTTGGTAGCGCTCGGGTCGTAAGTGATGTTGGCCGTCTTGGAAGACAGGGTCACCTGAAAGACAGAAGGCGTAAGTTGGTTTGCCAGGCGGACACAGCACTGTCCAGCTTTCAACATGTCATTCATCAGTGGGTTACATAATCAAGATGAACAGAATTAACTATTACTGTATAGTTATTCATTATTTACATTCTTCTCAACTTATTCAATTTATTTCTCGATTTGGATATTCGGGAAACACTCCCTTAGGCGGAATTGTTAATTTTTAATACAATTCAGAAATTAAAAATCCATCCCGATCGGAGTTCGAACCCGAGTCTCGGTGGTCTAGTTGGCTAAGGCACCTGCCCGGAATGTGGGAGACTCGGGTTCGAACCCCAATCGGGATGGATTTTTTTATTTCTGAATTGTATTAAATATTATTCAATATAGTTAAAAATGTTTACATTATTTATTGGATGAGGGCGGCAAAGACGTTTGTTTGCACTACTACTGGGCAAACGCATTCCTTTTTATAGGAACACACTTTCAGAGTTAGACACAATCCGATAGTGTTGAAGTGGGTGTTGTATGAGCAACTATTAGATTGAATACTAATATCATTTGTGATATTTAAAAACTATGGAACATTGATATGGAAAATACCAAAAACACAAGGAAAATTATTATATTTAATTTCGGAATGTTAGGTGAAAAATTTGATATTTTGTTGTACTTTCTTAAAAGTTTGAGAAAATAATTTAATTTATTCTTGATTTCGAAATGATAAGCAGAAAATCACATTATGTTTTGTTGATGTTTTTCTTAGAAATTGTGCTAAATAGAGCGGCGGTCTTAGATTCTCAATCTCGATCACTGCTAATAATGATTCTCTTACTTAGCATTTGTTTACAACCCACTCGAGCAGAATCAAGCGGCGTCAGACACATATAACATAGGCTTCATGACGGTTGATTGATTATGATTACCATGATTAGATTTGATTGACACATTGACATTTGATTGGCATTATCTACTACGCAACTCAATATGGTCACTGTGTTTCAACTTCACGCACGTGGAGGTCGGCATAGACAATATCATATATAATAATATTTGATGCCTTGCAAATAAATCAAAATGGCCTATCATTATAGCTCCCGGTATCCAATGTGTAAATAAGTTTAATTATTGTTGTTATTATGTAAGTATCTTACAAAGTGTATATTATCACCATCACCATTACCATCATCATTATCATCATCATCATTATTATTGATTCATAGCAGTTGTCCTAAAAGTTTGCCTCGACTGGAGTTCGAACCCAGAACCTCCGGCTTAACGTGCCATAGCTCAATTAATTGAGCCACCGGGACAACAGAACAAACCTTTACTAAACTGCTAGTTGTTGTGAATGTTGACATCCAATGTGCGGTGACTCAATTGGTAGAGCTATGGCACGTTAAGCCGGACGTTCTGGGTTCGGACCCTAGTCGGGGCAAACTTTTACGACAACTGCTACGAATCAATAACTATGTCCTTAAAGCGGGCTTATGCTTAAAAACCTTATATTTATCATCATTATTATTATCACTTCCAAACTTAAGTTATACAGAAAGAACCGATTCGTGGTTCGTTGGTCTTGTGGTTAGCTATAGCGTCTCTGCTTCCAATGCAGAAGATCCAGGGTTCGATTCCTGCTTTGGACATAAGATTTTAACTTCTGATTTGGACTAAGTCCATCAGTTCTTGGTTTAGAAATTTGTTAACGGTAACTTCGGAGCCGTCCTAGGAACGAGGCACATAATAAATTATAGGGTTGTTCCCATTGATATTAAAACACCTATTGTAGGCTAGATCAACAGTCATTAATCCACTTCCGTCACAATTTGAAGCCATCTTGAATATGGAAGTTTGGATGTTAATCAAATGGGAACGATTTGTAACCCAAATAGTTCTCAAGATTGCCGATAGGTTGACAGGTATAAGCATACTAGCCTTTAACATCAAAATTCCCTTATGCAATCACTTCGTATTGTTTCTTTTGTTTAATACCATGCTGCACAAGCTAAAACCATATCAAACAATCCAGTAAAATACTTAAATGCATTAAAAAGGCATAAATAAAAACGCCAAATCGCCATTTTGTTGATGGCAGATTGGTTCTTCAATTTGCTATGCTCGCGCCTGTGCGGAGGTATTGGAGACTCGTATCTAGCCTACAATAGGTGTTTAATATCAATGGTGGTTCCAAATCAGTTGTTGATTCTAATTCTGTCAGCGGGTGGAATCGTGTCCAGCTTGATTGATCGGTGTTTCCTACTTAAATATGCCGGTCTCTAGTTGGTCATTGTTCGCTCGTCGATGCTGTCGACGCCTACAGGGTTGGCTTGGTCTGCTTTAAATTTAATATCCTTCACTGAAAATCAGTATTTTAACTAAGTGGGTAGACCCTATAAATACGACTTTATTTAGCCTATTTATTTTTATTTACGAAAATTAGCTTTTCAGGAAATTCTCTAGGACATGTTGATTGTTATAGTACAAAGGAATCATTCACTCATTGCCGATTGGAGACAAGATAGGAAAACGTTTTTAAAATATCCTACTTTAACTTTGCATAGACTGTAAATGTAGAAGAAAGTAAAGGTCTCAATAGTCACACGCATTTGTCTAAAAATGTTTTATATACATTACGAAAATAAGTTTGGTCATATTCTTACAAATAATTATAAAATTAAAAAATCTAAATCAATTATTTTCAGTCTAAACTTTATTGTCTAGCAGATACCAACTGTTCATTATTGACCTGCTGTTTAGTGTTGATGCGCCTCAAAGTACTATATCAATTATATTTTAAAAGCTCATTTAAATATCGTTACCATTTAAATATAGCATGTTTGTTCCAATTCAACTGAATCAATATAATTTAATGACAGCTCGGAGTATTTCACTTGTCAGGTGGCCCAGGTCTGAAACCTGAGGCTCAGATTCTGGAGGCCAAGTCACCGCCAAATGCAGTTCTTATGTGGACTGCACATGCAAGCAACCGACACGACATTGCATGGTTGACGTTAGACGGCGTTTTAAGCTTAAACTATTTGACTATCCGGAAACATTAATTAGTTCTCAACACAGTTATATGCCTAATTTACGATTTCTTAAACACGAGTAAAAATAGCTATAGTTATAGTGAAATTACGCTTGCCTGAACGGAAATGTGCTCTGATAGAAATCCTTTTTAAACATCCCAAAAAAGAAATTTGGTGGTGAAAATGGACGTCGAAATGATCCAGAATGTATTCGAAATTGTCTGGATTTGTTGATCAATTTTTGAAATGGACATTTAATATTGTAAAAATGTGAGAAAGGAAACCCACCAAGATCTTCCTCCTGAATCGGGATTCGAGCCTGGGACCTACTGCATTGGACGCAGAGACTATATACTAATCACTGGACCAAGGAGCCACCAAAATATTTTCAAATGTTATTGCATTCTATAAAGCTTTTCTTCTACAGGTACAAATACTTTTTTCGTACTTGTGGAAAAACAACAATTTGAACGAACAAGATTGCACAAACGCTTTAAAATGTTAATAACAAGATAAAAAGCCCATAAAACCATAAAAAACCATACACATAGTTTGTGTGACCAATTTTGTGTGGCTCGTTGGTCTTGTGGTTAGCATCTCTGCTTCCAATGCAGAAGGTCCAGGGTTCGATTCCGGTTACAGGTAGAAGCTTTTTAAACTTCTGATTTGGACTCAAGTCCATCAGTTCTTGTATTAGAAATTTGTAAACGGTTACTTTGGAGTCGTCCTAGCAACGAGGCACATAATTGGATGAGCGTAGCGAGCGAAGCGAAGATTCCATTCTACTACACTGGAGAAAAAATTCCAGAATGTTTTTTTTTTTTTTTCTTTTTTGTATTTTTGCCCGTTTGTCCGCACGATTCCGGCTAAACCGATAGTCCGATTGCGATGAAATTTTATGGAGGCCTTCGAAATCTCTGAACTTAGAACTGCCACGTTTTTTAGCGCAATCGGAAAATTATTCTCATGAAAATCGCAATTTTACATTTTTTTTCGATTTTTAACAAAATTCTTCGATGTATAACACCTACGTCATGCTTTGTCCGATTGTAATAATTTTTTCACACAACCTTAATTTTATGAATTGATGTATTCGGGTGAAATTTTGAGCGATATCGAAAGAAAAATTTCTTTAAAAAATCGCAATTTTTAGACTTTTTCGATTTTTAAAATTACTTTGGCTTGTAGCACCTACATGCTTTTTCGATCGTAATGATTTTTCTACAGAACCTTAATTTCATAAATTTATATATTCGTGTGAAATCTGAGCGCAATCGAAAAATTATTTCTTATGAAAATCGAAATTTTACGATTTTTTTCTTTTTTAAAATTACGATTTATTAAAAAAATTAAAAATTAAAGTTTATTTTTTATTTAATTTAAATTAATTTAAAAAAATTCTCAACTTAGTAATGATTTGTTCACAGTACAACAGAAAATCCGCATAACACATTGCAACTCAATGCACCAATTACGCTCATCCAACAACGCAGCGGGACTTCAGCGTTTTGGGTTGGCTTGGTCGCTTTGATTTACTGCCCCCCACTGAAAATCAGTTATATGACTGAGTGGGTAGACTATAAATACGGATTTATTTATTTAATCGGAACCTCCACCGTTAATGAAAGCTAGAACAAGCGAGGGGAAAGCTTTTCGAGACATACGTAGTTGTGTTGGCTTGGCAACGCGCTGTCGCCGCTCGTAAAACGCAATCTGCTAAGTTAGTGTGTAACAGGTAGTTGATTTATTAGCACTGCAAGTATGCTTCATGGCTTATCGCTCTATCATTGTACACACTACACCTGCCTGCCTGCCATCCGAGTAGATACCTGCAGAGATAACACCGCCAGTGTACACGGATGTAACATGACTTGAGATATCTATATTTGAGCGACGCTCAAAATAAAATATTCGTATTTAGAGTCTAGGCCTACCCACCCACTCAGTCACGAAACTGATATTCAGCAAACCAAGCCAACCCTGTAGGCGCCGACACACAGCTGGACAAGATTACACCCGCGGTAAGCGCCAGAATCATGTGCCTCGTTGCTAGGACGGCTCCAAAGTTACATTCCTACGCCAAGAACTGGTGGAGTCCAAGTCTTTATCAGAAGTGGATAAATTACTGCCTAAAGTGGGAAGGAAACTCTGGACCTTGTGCATTGGAAGCAAAGTCTCTAACCTAAGACCAAAGAGCCTTTTCTGTCAGACCGACCGTTGAGCGTGTGTCACGTCTCACGATTCAAACCGGAACCGGTTGAAGCACCCTTTGTTTCTTACATTATCTTCTTCAACTACTCTTCTTTAACTTTTACGATAAACCTTGTTTCGTTTGATCCGCAGATGTTCGCACTGTCCATACCACTAATTCTATTATTTCCTATTAAAAACATCGATCTTAGGTCAGTTATCGCTCACTCGTCGATTACGTCGGGGCCTACAGGGTTGGCTTGGTCGCTTTGGTTGACTGAGTGGGTAGACTCTAAATACGAATTTATTTACTTATTATATTTACAGACCGAGAAAAAAAATCGAACGCCAACTGTTATTTCAGAGATACATTCTTCCTTAGAGTTACGTACCTTGATGTCATGCACGCCGGCGTGCTGGCCGAGTGTTGACTCTATGTTGTTGACACACGACTGACAGGTCATCCCCTCGACCGTCAGCACGACGTTCTCCGGCTGGGACCGCGTGTAGCCCAGGGTATCCATCGCATCACTGCAACAACCAAGCAATAAATAATAAATAATACATAAATTGTATTTTGAGTCTATCCACTCACTTATTTTTCCTGATTTTCAGTGGAGGACTTTAAATCAAAGCGACCAAGCCAACCCTGTAGACCCTGACGCAATCGACGAGTGAGCGATAACCAACTAAAGATCGATATTTTTTTTAAGGAAATATTATAGCAATCAGTGGTATGGACAGTACAAACACCCGCTGATCAACGCCAGAATCAACAAGGCGGATTCAGAACAACTCTGAATTTACTATGTGCTTCGTTGCAAGGACGGCTCCAAAGTATATCGTTTACAAACTCCTAAGACACGAACTGATGGACTTCAGTCCAAATCAGAAGTTAAAAAACTACTGACTTTAGCGGGAATCGAACCCTGGACCTTCTGCATTGGAAGCAGATACGCTAACCACAAGACCAACGAGCCACATCCACGTAATCCAACCCACTCGACTTGTCAAGTAAACAAAACGTCACATCTGACAGAAACAACGATTTCATTGAATGTCACAATCAGCACAAGTACAATATTATTTACTATATCTCTCTCTAGAATACGATTACAGTAATATACACCGACGATTAATGCATCACTAGAGGTACGTGACTACGTGTTTATAGCATTTTCAAGTGTCATTTTATAGCGTTTTGTAGCATCTATTTTTTGGCCACCTACAAAACCTTGGGTATCAACTTTTTTTCATGTTTTTATTTGAAATTTGGTCATCAAGGTTGAATTAATATCAACTGAATAAAAATGTGTATATAAACAAATCATAGATACTATAAGACCGGAAAACTTAAGAACTTTCCCCTTTCCCTTTGACTACCTCCCCGACGGCGACGACAATGACAACACGGACGGATGATGACACAGACAGAGACGACCACGACGTGTGTAACCCCTTCCCTCCCCATACGCTTGTGGCTGGTTCTGACCAGCATAGGCTTTGTCCACCCCTTGTTCCCCCGAGTCATCCCTTACGTCCCTCCCTTTGTCTCGATTAGCCAAGTTGCATAAATATGAGACGTAAAGCAATATCCAATCAATCAATTAAGTTTATAGTGGAAAAAATAGCGCTTGGTAGCAGCAATTCATAAAACGCTATTTTCACGTATCTCTACACCAATCAACGATTGGTATTATAAGATGGGGCCCGCTGAGTGGCCAATGTTCACCTGCACCGGCAAGACTACTTGGGAACAACTGGATGCAACGAATAAGAGTTTGCCGTGCGCCGTGGAACGGTCACTGTACTGCAACGATTCCGCTGTCTTTGAACTGACCCAGGCTATGAAGTGACATCATAAAATAAAATGTTTATTTGTCAGTTCAAAAGCAACAGGATCGTTGCAGTACTGTTCCAATCTACTCAGATTTACAATCCACAAACATTCCACAAGTTATTAAAAAACTTATATTAAAACCTTTATTCTATGGATTCTGGCTAACTTTTCAACTTTTTATTTCAGAAAGCAATACATCACCATTACCTTAATGTCCATGTAAAATATGAACGTTGTTGCCCCACCCGCTTGGTCAGAATCGCCCCAAATGTCACGAAAATATCGTACTCAAAATCGAAAAAAAATTGTAAAAGTACTATATTCATGAAAAATATTTCTTCGATTGTTCCCAAAGTCTTGGCAGATCTAAGTTCAGAGATTTTGAAGGTCCCCTCCAATTTTCATCGAGATCGCATAATATGCCGTTTGCACGCTAGCGTGCGAACAAACAAGACAGAAAAAAAATAAAAAAACAAAAAATAAAACATTGGAGGTAAATTTTTTGAGGGGTAGTGAAATGAAAGAATTCGCTTCCCTCATCCAATTAATTCGTCTTAGTATAGTAGCTTTGGTCAATCACCAACCACAATCAAACCGTCAATAGAGAGACGCGGGTTTGAGATGGATTTGTTAAATTTCCGTATTGATTTCCGTTTCATCAATTACACTACACCTGTACCTGCGGGCTGCGGCTACGGGAGTGTTGAGCCGTTGAGAAGTGTTGAGTTGTTGATGTGGTGTTTGTCTTTACCATAGATATTGAACACCTATTGTAGGCTAGATTAGCAGTCTCCTATACCTCCGCACAGGCGCGAGCGTAGCAAATTGAAGAGTCAATCGGCCCATTTCAAGATGGCGATTTGGCGTTTTAATTGATGCTTTTTTAATGCAATAAAGTATTTTACGGGATTGTTTGATATGATTTTAGCTTGTGAAGCATGGTAATGAACAAACAGAAACAATAAGAAGTTATTGCATAAGAGAATTTAGTAATCATTTGGTGTTGAAGGCTATAGTATGCTTACCTGTCAACCTGGCGGCAATCTTGAGAACTATTTGTGCTACAAATCGATCATTTGATTAACATTTAAACTGAAATTTCAAGATGGCTTCTAATTGTCACGGAAGTGGACCACCGACTGCTAATCTAGCCTACAATAGGGGTTCAATATCTATGGTCTTTACCTAAGCGCGGAGGTCGAGGTCGAGGGGTGGACACCGTAACCCCCTCCTGACTTGGTCCCTAACAACGGCTGCCTCTCAGATGACATGTTGTTGTTTGAACACTGATAACCGGGAAGCGCAGGTAAAGATAGCACAACGTACACAGACCGGAACACAATTAGTTATCAAACCGATCAAGTTTAGTTTACACAGTCTTGAGAACGGATTGAGGAGAGATTGAACTTGAAAAAAGTGTCGGATTATCGGCTGCTGCCGGCTCGTCGGATCAGTCATGTTGGTGCACGCGGCTCTTGCGGCAGGGGTGACACAACTGTCCCCTCAGTGCTGTTCTACGCATGTGCTCTTTAAAACATTGGCAAGTATTGCATCTAGAACTTCACTTTTCTTATTGAGCCAAAATTTGCATATAATGGCCAAAAGGAAGCTATTGTACCGTCCAAAAAATGTTTAGACTTTTTGTCTTTTTTTTCTCTCTTTTTCATTCAACCATGTCTTCGGACATTTTCCTTCGACTTTCAAAATATCGGTAAGAAAACAAACCAGCAGACTCAGTAGAACTTTTTGGCCTGAAGCCAAGTTGAATATTCGATAAAAACATCCAATTTATTGCAGAATGAGACTATTCTTCTACGCATGGCAGTCTCCAATATCTTAGTAATAATACCCATAACAGTGAAATAGGTCTATAATTATTCATGTCGTGCTGAATTACGTGCAAGTAACCTCACACGTCACAACTCGCAAGTGAGCTCGGAACTTCATCCGGCATGCACCATATCAGCTGTATTTACACACGGAGCAAGACTTGAACCTGGTATTTGCCGGATACGCCACTCGTTCTCATAAGACTATAGTGAAAAGTGAAATAAGTCTATATAATTATTCATGTCGTGCTTATTTCTACCTGTAAGATAGATTCAACTGCAAGTAGACCTGACAACACTCACAAGTGAGCTCGGAACTTCATCCGGCATGCACCATATCAGCTGTATTTACACACGGAGCAAGACTTGAACCTGGTATTTGCCGGACACGCCCACTCGTTCTCATAAGACTATAGTGAAAAGTGAAATAGGTCTATAATTATTCATGTCGTGCTTATTTCTACCTGTAAGATAGATTCAACTGCAAGTAGACCTGACAACACTCACAAGTGAGCTCGGAACTTCATCCGGCATGCACCATATCAGCTGTATTTACACACGGAGCGAGACTTGAACCTGGTATTTGCCGGACACGCCCACTCGTTCTCATAAGACTATAGTGAAAAGTGAAAATGTCTATAATTATTCATGGCGTGCTTATTTCTACCTGTAAGATAGATTCACTGCAAGTAGACCTGACAACACTCGCAAGTGAGCTCGGAACTTCATCCGGCATGCACCATATCAGCTGTATTTACACACGGAGCGAGACTTGAACCTGGTATTTGCCGGACACGCCCACTCGTTCTCATAAGACTATAGTGAAAAGTGAAATAGGTCTATAATTATTCAATGTCGTGCTTATTTCTACCTGTAAGATAGATTCATCTGCGAGTAGACCTGACAACACTCACAAGTGAGCTCGGAACTTCATCCGGCATGCACCATATCAGCTGTATTTACACACGGAGCGAGACTTGAACCTGGTATTTGCCGGACACGCCCACTCGTTCTCATAAGACTATAGTGAAAAGTGAAATAGGTCTATAATTATTCATGTCGTGCTTATTTCTACCTGTAAGATAGATTCAACTGCAAGTAGACCTGACAACACTCACAAGTGAGCTCGGAACTTCATCCGGCATGCACCATATCAGCTGTATTTACACACGGAGCGAGACTTGAACCTGGTATTTGCCGGACACGCCCACTCGTTCTCATAAGACTATAGTGAAAAGTGAAATAGGTCTATAATTATTCATGTCGTGCTTATTTCTAACTGAAGATAGATTCAACTGCAAGTAGACCTGACAACACTCGCAAAGTGAGCTCGGAACTTCATCCGGCATGCACCATATCAGCTGTATTTACACACGGAGCGAGACTTGAACCTGGTATTTGCCGGACACGCCCACTCGTTCTCATAAGACTATAGTGAAAAGTGAAATAGGTCTATAATTATTCATGTCGTGCTTATTTCTACCTGTAAGATAGATTCATCTACGAGTAGACCTGACAACTCGCAAGTGAGCTCGGAACTTCATCCGGCATGCACCATATCAGCTGTATTTACACACGGAGCGAGACTTGAACCTGGTATTTGCCGGACCACGCCCACTCGTTCATAAGACTATAGTGAAAAGTGAAAATAGGTCTATAATTATTCATGTCGTGCTTATTTCTACCTGTAAGATAGATTCAACTCCAAGTAGACCTGACAACTCGCAAGTGAGCTCGGAACTTCATCCGGCATGCACCATATCAGCTGTATTTACACACGGAGCGAGACTTGAACCTGGTATTTGCCGGACACGCCCACTCGTTCTCATAAGACTATAGTGAAAAGTGAAATAGGTCTATAATTATTCATGTCGTGCTTATTTCTACCTGTAAGATAGATTCAACTGCAAGTAGACCTGACAACTCGCAAGTGAGCTCGGAACTTCATCCGGCCATGCACCATATCAGCTGTATTTACACACGGAGCAAGACTTGAACCTGGTATTTGCCGGACACGCCCACTCGTTCTCATGAGACTATAGTGAAAAGTGAAATAGGTCTATAATTATTCATGTCGTGCTTATTTCTACCTGTAAGAACTGCAAGTAGACATGACAACACTCACAAGTGAGCTCGGAACTTCATCCGGCATGCACCATATCAGCTGTATTTACACACGGAGCAAGACTTGAACCTGGTATTTGCCGGACACGCCCACTCGTTCTCATAAGACTATAGTGAAAAGTGAAATAGGTCTATAATTATTCATGTCGTGCTTATTTCTACCTGTAAGATAGATTCAACTGCAAGTAGACCTGACAACACTCGCAAGTGAGCTCGGAACTTCATCCGGCATGCACCATATCAGCTGTATTTACACACGGAGCAAGACTTGAACCTGGTATTTGCCGGACACGCCCACTCGTTCTCATACGACTATAGTGAAAAGCGAAAGAGGTCTATAATTATTCATGTCGTGCTTATTTCTACCTGTAAGAACTGCAAGTAGACCTGACAACACTCACAAGTGAGCTCGGAACTTCATCCGGCATGCACCATATCAGCTGTATTTACACACGGAGCAAGACTTGAACCTGGTATTTGCCGGACACGCCCACTCGTTCTCATAAGACTATAGTGAAAAGTGAAATAGGTCTATAATTATTCATGTCGTGCTTATTTCTACCTGTAAGAACTGCAAGTAGACATGACAACACTCACAAGTGAGCTCGGAACTTCATCGGCATGCACCATATCAGCTGTATTTACACACGGAGCAAGACTTGAACATGGTATTTGCCGGATACGCCACTCGTACTCATAAGACTATAGTGAAAAGTGAAAATAGGTCTATAATTATTCATGTCGTGCTTATTTCTACCTGTAAGATAGATTCAACTGCAAGTAGACCTGACAACACTCACAAGTGAGCTCGGAACTTCATCCGGCATGCACCAATCAAGCTGTATTTACACACGGAGCAAGACTTGAACCTGGTATTTGCCGGACACGCCCACTCGTTCTCATAAGACTATAGTGAAAAGTGAAATAAGTCTATAATTATTCATGTCGTACTTATTTCTACCTGAAAGATAGATTCAACTGCAAGTAGACCTGACAAACATCACAAGTGAGCACGGAACTTCATCCGGCATGCACCATATCTATCAGCTGTATTTACACACGGAGCAAGACTTGAACCTGGTATTTGCCGGATACGCCACTCGTTCTCATAAGACTATAGTGAAAAGTGAAATAGGTCTATAATTGTTCATGTCGTGCTTATTTCTACCTGTAAGATAGATTCAACTGCAAGTAGACATGACAACACTCACAATGTGAGCACGGAACTTCATCCGGCATGCACCATATCAGCTGTATCACACGGAGCAAGACTTGAACCTGGTATTTGCCGGACACGCCCACTCGTTCTCATAAGACTATAGTGAAAAGTGAAATAGGTCTATAATTATTCATGTCGTGCTTATTTCTACCTGTAAGATAGATTCATCTGCGAGTAGACCTGACAACTCGCAAGTGAGCACGGAACTTCATCCGGCATGCACCATATCAGCTGTATTTACACACGGAGCAAGACTTGAACCTGGTATTTGCCGGACACGCCCACTCGTTCTCATAAGACTATAGTGAAAAGTGAAATAGGTCTATAATTATTCATGTCGTGCTTATTTCTACCTGTAAGATAGATTCAACTGCGAGTAGACCTGACAACACTCACAAGTGAGCACGGAACTTCATCCGGCATGCACCATATCAGCTGTATTTACACACGGAGCGAGACTTGAACCTGGTATTTGCCGGACACGCCCACTCGTTCTCATAAGATGTTGACAAACACGATATGAAAGAATGTAATACATTATGATAAAAGTGACGCGATAAGCGCAAACTGCAGTAACACATATTGTAATACCGAGCTGATACGCGAGTGCGATACCATATCATAGCTTTGTTCGCCTGTCCACCACTAGTGCTACACTGTTTTACACGTGCACTGAGCAGTGTACGGCGGAAGTACTTTCTTTTAAAGGAAACAGTATGTCAGTGTAGCCCGAGTGTTGCCCACAAAAAAAACACACGCAACACTTTTAGTGTTGTTTCCTCCTACACGACCAAAATAGCCAGTGTAATCTAGTGTAGCACTGGCAGCACTAGTGCTACACTGAAGGTACAGAAAACGACCACATACCAACTACACTGACTTACACTGACACAAAAAAACAGCCATCGTCTACACTGACGTACACTAGTGTAAAGTGTTGGACAGGCGAACAAAGCTCATGCCTACACATTCAAATAGCTGAGTTGTTGTTCATTGGCATAGGCGTGCGCAGAGACTTTCCAGTGGGGGGACCACAGGACAGTGACGGATCTATAGGACATAATCACGGGGGGGGGATTCGCGTCTGCATGTACATTCGTGGGAAAGGGACCAAGCATGCGGGGGGGGGGGGCAAAGGCCTCCATAAATATATTTTTGAAAAACAGGTTATTAGAGTACTTTTGGTGCGTTTAAGAAAAAAGGGGTGTGCTGAATGCAATACCGAAACCAATCTTTGCCGAAACAATGTAGTTTGTGTGCGTCAATCTGTTTTGTCTTCATGTCGAGCTTACAATTCACAGCATACATACATGGCTTGGCAACATATTAACGTTTGACATTTCAGAGGTTTGCTGTTTGCATGATTGAATAATATGAAATATTTTATTTTTAAAGAATCATATGATGGGGAGCGATCGCCCCCACCCCCCATATCCGCCACTGCCACAGGATCGCCGCGATGGCGGAGGAGGGACGGAGTATGGGGCATAGCCCTATAGCCGCCGGAGTCGAAAATTTGTTGGGGTTAAATTTTTACTAAGTAGATTTTAGACAGAAATTAAAAAAGTGACTACACCGGGGATCAAACTCGGGACCTTAGTTGTCCGAAGTTTTTAATTGGTGGCTGCATAGCTCAGTTGGTAAGAGCATAGCCTATGCAGCCACCAATTAAAAACTTCGGACAACTAAGGTCCCGGGTTCGATCCCCGGTGTAGTCACTTTTTAATTTCACAATTTCATTCAGATCATGTATTATTCTTGGCAAGTTATTGCCAAGATCTTGTCAAAATCTTCGCAAGATCTTGGCAAGTACAATACAAGATCGTACACTACAATCTTGCCAAGATTTTGCCGATATTTTTCAACAGGGTATCTACAGATCATTATTTAGTCTACGTTTATGTATTATTAGTTTTGAATAGTAGTTTTAACATGTGATACAATGCTATTCGGTACTGCGAACGAAACGAAACGAAGTGTACTATTGTATTCTTGGTGTATTTCAGAATATCTTTCTTCCGAGGTGTCAGAAAGTGATCTCGCTTACGCTTGAACTACTGGTCGAGTGAGTGAACCAATGACCACGTCCAGTTTGAAGGGATGTATTGTGGAGATAAGAATTGTGCTGTGTCACGCGGTCTTCGACGTGACACGTGTTGTCCACCCCTGGCGCGTTATCGCAGCGCGTCACTTTGCGCACGACGAGGCGTGACGTCACGCAACGGGCCGTGCGCTACAGCTGTTGGCTTATCCACACAGGAGAACTGAGCTAAATAAACATTTTATCCATGATAAGAGGCTCGAAACCTGACGCTTGAATAGAGATACGTTTTACGCAACAAAAGGAAAACATATTTCCATGTTCCCGCGGGTGACTCGACTTTTCTTGAAGTTTACTGCATAGCTTACACAGCACTATCTACCTTACACAAGTCAAAACAAACATTCCGTGTAATAGCAAAACGACGAATTTAGAACTGCGATAAGAATTGTTTTTATTTTGTCTTTTTTTATAAGCACTTCGGTATACAAATCAAGAATAAACTGTGTAGAAATGTAATCTCTTATCTCTTTCTCTATCCACATTGATTATAATGTGTGTATGTGTGCGAAGTGGTCGAATTTGAAGGGGGGAGGGATGCCATCCCACCAAAACAAAATATTGTGGTACTGGACCCCCAATATAAACACGACCAGATTTGCCACTTTTTTAAATCAGAGGTGCACCCCCTTCATATTATTTTTTTCTGCTCTAAAATGCATACAACCACGAAGTTAAGCAGCCTTCGGCCGTGGTCAGGGGTAGAGTGAGTGACCGCTCTGCCCTGAAACTCGCGTATAACGCTGGTTAGAGCAGATGGAGGGTTCGAAAGCTAGTGTAACGGCTTCTTTCTCCTCGACGTCTGCTCGGCAGTCCGGGTTTGTGGAGGAACCTATGACTGTCAAGGTTACACCGTCCTTTCGGATGGGAGGATGGGACGTTAAGCCGTTGGTCCCCTTGGTACTTTTCGAAAGGAGTAGGCTACGTGCCAGTACCTGGTTTCCAGTTTCCCCTCCTCACTTCTGTTCATACTTCATGCTCATCTATCACCACTCATCGTATCGAATAGCCAAAGTGCATTAATATGAGACGTTAAGCAATAGCCATCAATCAATCCAATCTAAAATGCATAGATTTGTATCCAAAATGACCAGAAATTCCAAACATTTCCTGAGGACGAGCCCCTTTTGGTACGTACTATTACTTTATTTCAAAATTTACTAAAATTAAGTGTTATTCTAGCCCTAAACGCCTACGACAGCTAGTCTTTTAAAAAGTCTCATTCAAAATCCGTATACTATATTACCAATAATAACAAACAATAGTTGTCAATGCGTAATGTTTTACTTACAACATGTCATGTATTTAACTATTTATTACACGTTTTGTTATTCACATTCAGTAATAAATACAGATTTTAAAAATGGTCATAAAAATGCACACAAAATTGGAAATTATATCCATCGCAGTGAATAAATAATTATGGGACGTGATTGGTGGATTTCCTCTGAATGAGTAACTTTGCATCATTTCAAAATACTTTCGTCTCAGTTTTTCGTTGATAAATGGATCGTTACCCCTCCCCTGACCAGCGTAACAAGTTTAGTTCTGGATGTATGCCTAGATGTATATAGGTTCTCCCTTGCCCCCCCCCCCCCCCCCCCCCCCCCGCCGCGTCATCCCTTACGTCCCTCCCTTCGTCTCGATTAGCCAAGTTGTATCTGACGTTAAGCAATATCCAATCAAATTCAATGTAATAAGAAAGTGTTAGTATTGCCATCCATGCCAGTCAAGGTTTGTCGGATGGAATGATCGCGTCAAGCGTCTTATCAAGTGACCTATCGATGAGGGCTGACCAACTATATTAATAATATGACCTCTGCGTAGGACTACGTTACTGAAGAAGAACTAATAGAAAACAAGCGTGAACAAACAAAACAAGGAATTTCTAAACGTTGTCCCAATAACAGTATTATAGTGTGTTCATTGTTAGAAATAATCGCATGAAAATGCTGAGATTGATGCCAAATATTGTGCTGAAGACGCCGAGTATCCAGGGTGCGAATTGATGCGGGGGATTTCCCCCCTATGATAATTTCATCCCTGGGTCTGTTTTACTGAAAGGTATCCCCGCCAAGGATGGCTAGATCCCCCCTCCCTAAATCCATCTAATATTATGTCATCAAATGACTTTATCTCGTATCGCTTCTAATGCCATCTCGAGAGCAATAATACCCCCCAAAAAAAATTCCCTCCGGAGGCTGGGGCTTCGCTCCAGACCCCTTACAACCCATGCAGATAGGCCTACTGTACTTGGCCAGCCCCCCTCTGCCAAGACGGCAATTCGCACACCCCATCAGCCTAAGCCCAGCAGCGAGACCAGGACATCACCGAGGACGACTTCTTCAGATCCAGACCGACAACCTGACCTCAAGTTAGGACCCTCATCCTTCCAATCCCCTCGACCCTTTATCATCCTAGCCGGATATCATCAGTAGATAAGCAAGAACAAACAACAGACTACTCAACGGTAAAGAGAGAGCAAAGGTGATAGCAGACCGGCCATAAAGCTGCCATGGTGAAGTGACTACGGAAATTACGCCTTTAGGATAAAAAGATCTGCTTATTTAATAAATTAACCACGTACGACACTACTGCTACCAGTACCAGTGCCAGTGGTGGTAACTGCGCCATATACTACAGTATACCCAGTGCATGTGTAAAGTGTAAAAAGAAATAAAACTACAAATTACCATCTGACCAAAAGAGGATTTTAGTAGATACAAAGTTGGTTATTGTGATGCTTTAAAACGCACAGATTTTTACCAAAATGACCTTGAAAGAGAAAACTTTTAGATTAAAAACAGGATTTTAGTAGATAAAACAGATTGTCACCAAAATTACATTGAAGGGGAAATTTTCCCACTAAGCCTTCGGCACATCTATGAAATAATTGTGTGGGCCCAAAAACAACATTGCGGGCAAATATACATAATTATGTATTGGCCTGTGTGTTATATTAATCGATAGCATTTTAAGTTAGGGAGTAGCGTAACACTATAAACGGAGAGAGAGGAGGGAAGACATCAAATTGACCATTCTAAGAAAAATAGCTAGGTTGTCTTTTGTTGTATTGTGTCTTGTCTGCTTGTGCGCTGTAACATGACAAACGGCTGAATGAATGAATGATATGATATGATATGATATGATATGATATGATATGATATGATATGATATGATATGATATGATATGATATGATATGATATGATATGATATGATATGATGATATGATATGAATGAAATATGAAAGTCAAAGGAAAATAACTGAAGTTGGCTAAATGAAAGAGGAACTTGGATAAAAAAGTTTTTTAACTAAAAGCTTCATTTTGGCCATTATATGCAAATTTTGAGTCAAAAAGAAGAAGAGAGTCTAAGTTCTAGGTACAATACTTAATTTTAAGCTATGAGTTTTTATTGCTTCAACACACTTCTCTCCGTACTGAGTATAAGGGAAAATAATTTTCTGAAATAACGTTTGACGGACGATTTATTTTGTCCAGAGGTTCAAAACTCTTATTTGTGCGTGACAAAAAAATCGCACATTGAACAATATTTCAAAAAATTATTTTTCCTTAATCTCAGTAAGGAGACAAAGGTGTGATGAATTGAAAAAAAATAAAAAAGATCACTGCTTAAAATTAAGTATTGCACCTAGAACTCGCATTTTCTTATTGACCCAAAATTTGCAGATAATCGTCAAAATGGAGCTTTTGTCCCGTCCCCCAAAAAATCCCTTTTTTATTCAAGTTCCTTTTTCATTCAACTAACTTTCATGCATTTTCCATTGACTTATCAAAATATCGGCACGAGTGCTCTTGAATAGCCATAACTTAGACCTACACGTTCTTGGGTGCAAACGAATAATGATTTCTCACAAACGCGCGACGTCGTGCCATCTGCGGAGAGAGTGCGGAGCGGCGAGGTCATATCTGCTCTAAAAGTACGATTTTTAATGAGAAATATTTGATCGATTGTCGATTGTACCCAAAAGTCAAAACCGAAACAGATATTGGAATCCTATTGGAATTCAATTTCTTATGATATTAGAAGCCAGTTTACTGATCTAGGAATTGCACAATTTAAAAGTAAAATTGAAGCAATGATAATAAATCAAAGAGCAAAAAATTGATTTTTACTATTTATTTGTAGGTTATTTTTGTGTGTTTGTGTAATATTAATTTACCTTCATAAGTTCTTATTAATGATTTTGCTTTTCTCTTTGTTTGTTCATTATTGCTTTGATTATGATATAAACAATGTATATTCAATTATATTTTTCTGCCTAGATTGTCTGGTTGCCGCCCACTGATGGAGCTTGCAACTTGATTTAGGTGTCCTGTATCATTGCTGTGATCAGTTTGACATGAAATTTTTTAAATAATTATATATCTGATATAATTATATATATGAGTCAAGATTTGAACACAAGAATGAAGATTGAACCCAAGAATAAAGATTTCGCGTTCGGTGGTTTCTTCCGCGAAAGTTTGATTATACTCCCTGATTTGCTGTTCCTGATTTTTGGCAAACCTCATATTCGTTTGAGTGGGATCGTCTAATAAATCAGTTTTTTTCTTTTCGTTTTTCTTTTTTAATGTTTTTTTTCTTCTTTTTTTTCCTTTTTTTCCTTTTTTTCCTTTTCTTTTTTTTTTTCTTTTCTTTTCCTTTTCTTTTCTTTTCTTTTCTTTTCTTTTCATTCTCCACCCTTTTTTATATTTGATTCATTCATTAAATGCATATAATATCATTCAATTTTCTTTTCATTCTCCACCCTATTTTATATTTGATTCATTCATTAAATGCATATAATATCATTCAATTTGTTACCAAAATTCTTGTGTTAAATGCATTGCTGTTGTAATGCTACTATTTCAAATATTTACGAAAATGTAATTTATTGTTGTTTCTGCATCTATGTAATTAGATTTATTTAGTTGTCCTCCTTTGTAAATCAGTTTTTATAACTGAATAGGATAGACGTTAAATAAATAAATAAATAAATAAATATATTTCGAACGTACTTTCAAAGTACGACAACATCGAGCCGTTTGGCCGGTAGAGAGAAAAAAAAACAGGAAAATCGTACTAAGAATAAAAAGATATCGTAAAAGTGGAAAAACAAAAAATTATTAATAGGCCTACGTTTAAAAGTCGTTTTTCAATGTCCAGTCAAAGCATTGTAATATTATTTATTCATAAGCAAACATTACATATTAATATATTATGGTTCAGTTTAGCGATATGAAGTGGATGCAAGAACAGGAAGCGAACCTGAAGTCCTTACAAATTTGTGTCCTGCATCCATTGTAAATAAAACTAAAATTAAACTAAACTAAAACTAACAAACTTAGGCCCTACATTGCATGACATTCAAGTGACAAGTGCCACTTTCACCCGACATTGAACTGTTTGGGAAAGACGTTTGATTTGTTTCTTTATTACGGAATTATCAATTGACGTGAAGGTGAAGCTAGCAACACGCGTACGCTTGCATTCAGGCAGATCAGTGTGAAGCTAGCAACACGCGTACGCTTGCATTCAGGCACGCAGATCAGTGCAACTTGCAATGTTATGGTGATATAATAATCTGAAACACGACGCCGTGAATGGGAGTGCAGGCAAGCAAGCGAGGTTCACATTGTGATGACGCAACAAGGTCAGAGTTACGTTCACCGTCCAGTGTGACGTCAGCACGCCAGGCCACGCCCTCTGAACACCAGGAATGGCCTACGTTTCTACTTTGAAGTATTAATTTGTAAGTAGGTTGACAAGTCCACAAATGTAATGCATAGCTAACATTACTATTAAAATTCTTAGGTTAACGTTTTTAGTTGAAATTGTTTGTCTGAATAATTTAAAACTAATCAAAGTTTGAATTGTTACTGGATTTTTGCAAATTGAACTAAAAAAATACTCATGATTTTTATAGTTTTCGAAAGAACCGGTCTTTTGGGCTGACTTTCGGGCCGGGTCGGGCTGGACCACCGTATTATTTTTAACTAGCCGGGCCGGGCCGCCGTTTTTTTTTTTTTAATTCGCATCTCTATATTATACACACTCTCCCTCAACCGCACCCACCACCAAAACACATGTGTGTCCCGCACCCAGCATTTTCATCAAGAGCGCCAATCTGACAAAGTAATGTATCTTCAATAGCACCCATAAAAACACGGCAGTTCTAAATTGAGAGATTTCGAAGGTACCCTGAAAGTGTCATCAAGATCGGAGTAGCCGCTTGTCCGGTATACTAGCGAACAAATAGCCGAGTGCTTTTTATAAAAACTTTTTTCACGGTAATGAACATTGGCAAATAGCAAGTAGGTTGCGACCTTCTGTCTTCGTCGTAATTTGGGTAATATGATTGACTTCAACGAACGCACGCATGTAACAACAACTACTGTCGTCGTCATGGTCAACAGGCGATGTTAGCACGGTACCTCGTCTTACACTGCAAGGGAACGGAAGTAGAAGATTGGATATTGCTTAACGTCTCATATTTATGCACTTTGGCTAATCAAGACGATGAGTGGTGATAGATGAGGATGAAGTATGAACAGAAGGGAGGAGGGGAAACCCGGTACCGGCACGTAGCCTACTCCTTTCGAAAAGTACCAAGGGGACCAACGGCTTAACGTCCCATCCGACAGGACGGTGTAACTTTTAACAGTCATGTAGGATCCTCCACTAACCCGGACTGCCGAGCAGACGTCGAGGAGAACGAAGCCGTTACACTGTCTCTCGAACCCTCCATCTGCTCTAACCAGCAGTATATGTGAGTTTCAGGGAAGAGCGGTCACCCTTTCAACCCCAAACCACGCCCGATTCTGCTTAACTTCGGTGTTCGAGTGGGAACCGGTTAAACGAGCTCGGCTAAACCGCTGGCTACGGAAGTAGAACCAAGTAGCAATAAGTAGGCCTACAGATTTCAAACTCGAAATCTTGACCAAGCACATTTTCAAAAGAATCCGACACAAAAGATGTCTGAAAAGTTAGAAGAGTGAAAGTGGCCAACAAAATAAAAGAGCAGAACATGATTTTTATGTTCGGACGGGACATAACCTCAGAATTAATAAAATTCAAATTTCCATACTCAACTCATCAGCTTCAAAATCAATAAATTGTTGACTCTGAGCTCATGTCCGTCCAATGAAAGAAAGAAAAAGGTCGTTCTTTTTTATTTAGTCCCTCTTTCATTCAGACAATTTGAGTGTGGTTTCTTTCAAAATCATACGCACTTCCACCATGTGTTATGTATTATGCCTAGAGATACGTTTTTTTTTAGCATTTTAATTTAGAATATTTAGCATTAATTTTGACAAATTTAGCATTTTGTAGCATAAATTAGTTTCTCTTCCACCAAAACCTCTAAATGTAGGGTGTTTCCTACACTTCTAATGGTAAATGATGAATTATAGGAACATTTCAATTCAATATAGTATCATATAAAATGCTAGAATACATTGATAAACTAGTTCTCAATAGGCATTAAAAAAATTATTTTTAGTAAAATGAGCATTTTGTCGCATCAAAAACCTTAAACGCTAAAAACCCCGTATCTCTAATTATGCTGATTCCTTGGCCATGGACTTCACAGCTGGTACGTACAAGTACATCCCTTAGCTGACGGTGCGTGAAATGAGCATTGTGTAAGGGTCGTTTTCAAACCCACTATTTAACACCTTCAATCTCAAATTTTGCATTTAAAAAATTGCTAATTTCCCCCATCTCGTCATGGTTCAAGCGTCCTTGCGGCAGAGGGATATGATGTAACGTTCACCACCAGGAAATACCAGCTGCATTCACGGACACAGCCTATTAGTTGTGTTATTGTATTAGCAAAAGACAGCTACTTCGAAATGATAATGACATTCCCTTGATACCTCCACGGGCTAGAACATCAGCATATCAAAATGGTTTTTATAATCGATCTGTCTCCTTATGGAATGCACTTCCAAATGTATTAAAGACAGACAGTAGTTTCAATAGCGTCATCAAAGATTATTTTAAGTAGGTTGTAGTTCTGTTTTTGTTAGTTAAAATATTATTTAGTTTAGGTTATGTAGTGATTTTATAATATTTATTGATGTTGTATTTGATACTGTATTTAACTTGGACATTGTTTTTATTATAATTGTATTAGAGGGTGGACAGGTACTCACGTACTATGGGGCAGATGCTCTATCTGTCACTCTCGCATTTATTTTTAATATTACATGTCAATTGTTGTACACAAATAAATGCAAATATTAATAAATAAAATAAAAATAAAATTGTTGAGGCAGAGGTATTATCTTGCGACAAGGTAAACTGTCAAAGGTACGTAATCGTGTCTTGTTAGTTGTCGTTGTCGGTGGGCTACGATATTATTTTCTGTGTCGGATATAAAGACAGCCGGACTTATTGGATGAGCGAAGCGAAGACTTCAATTTCACTGACCCCCCAAAAAATTTAGCTCGGGTGTATTTTTTTTGTTTTTTTTTACGGCATATGCGATGTTGATGAAAATTGGAGGGGACCTTCGAAATCTCTGAACTTAGACTTGCCACGTTTTTGGGTACAATCGAAGAAATATTTCTCATAACTAGGAAAACGCTCAAGTCCCGCCGCGTTGATGGATGAGCTTTTTTTAAAGTTTTTAGTCTGCGTGGGATATCTTTACTTTTGCGAGTGCTTTTTGCTTTGTTTTGCTTCCCACGCATTGTAGGTGATTGTTGTCAAGTTTCTATTGTTACTTGTCAATTTGTTATTATTTACCGTTAAAAACTTATATTAAAAGCTTTATTTCTATGGATTCTGGGTAACTTTGTCAACTTTTTCTTTCAAAAGGTTACTTTATCCTAACCTTAATGTCATGTATAATATGAACGTTGTAGCCCCGTTTGGTCAGAATTGGCCTAAATGGACGAAATTCGCATACAAATCAAAAACTTATATTAAAAGCTTTATTTCTATGAATTCCGGCTAACTTTTCAACTTTTCTTTCAAAGTTTATACATCACCATACTTATGTCCATGTAATTGACGTTGTTACCCACAGTTGTCAGAATCGGCCAAATGTCACGAAAATATCGCACTAAAAATCGAAAAAAATCGTAAAAGTACGTATTCATGAGAATATTCTTCGATTGTACCGCAAAAACAATACACTCTAAGTTCAGAGATTTCGAAGGTCCCCTCAAATTTTCATCAGATCGGATATGCCGTTTGCCTGTAGAGATGTTAACAAAAGACAGAAAACAACAACAAAAAAAAAAAAAAAAAAAAAAAAAACCCGAGCTAATTTTTTGGGTGCAGTGAAATTGAAGTCTTCGCTTCGCTCATCCAACATATGGTACTTCTACGATTTTTCATTTTTCGATTTTAGTGCGATATTTTCGTGACATTTGGGCCGATTCTGACCAAACGGGTGGGGCTACAACGTTCATATTTTACATGGACATTCAGGTTGACACGACATGAAAACATGACTGTAGTACCTTTTGAAAGAAAAAGTTGAAAAAGTTAGCCAGAATCCATAGAAATAAAGGTTTTAATATAAGTTTTTTGAGTTATATAATAACAATTAACAAGTAACAATAGAATTTTGACAACAATCACCTACAATGAGTTCAAAAAGAACTAGCAAAAAAGTAAAGAGATCCCACGCATACTAAAAACTTATAAAAAAGCTCATCCATCAACGCGACTAGAAAAAGCGTTCGCGAAGCGACCTAATTTAAGAGACATTTATTAATTTCAAATATGGAAAGTTAAGTGCAAAAAGGGCGCGTATCCTCCCTGCCCTGAACAACCATTCAGCCCTGAACATTCTGCGCCTGGCGTGGGAAGGAATCTTAGAGCGGGCAGGAATGTTTAATATCTGCCTTATGACTTATCGACTAACTCCGCGACGTGGGGTGGGTGCAACGGAGGGAGTCCACATAGTGGGCACCCGGCACATGCTGCATGTGCTTTCGTTTTCTGTCCAAGTGCAATTACAAGTTACTACTCTACCTTCCTTCGACAAAAATGTAATTTTCAATATTACTAGTATTTAGTTATTTAATATTAAATACACGTGTATATTATGTAATTTTTTCCCCATTTCCTCCTGTGGGCACTTTACACAGACTTGTATAATATCACAATTGTGGCGAGAAAAACGAACCAACGTTATAGTATAGAGACCCCCCGAGACCCTGTCTCCTAAGCCCCTGTGACCGACGGTTGTGCTACACGTTGCGCAGCGGGCCTCAGAAGACAAACTCAACCGGGCTTTAAGGGCAATCCCTAGACCCAAATAGACTTCTAAGAAGTGCGTAAAGGCGGCTTAGAGCAAAGTAAGAGAATGTCAGAGGGCTTAATACAAAGGGGCTTATTTGAATTGTTTTGACGGCACCTAACCATCAGAATCAACAATAATCAAATTCGATCATGTTCAGTCAAATTAACATTTGAGCAGCGGTTTTGCAATTGTTTCCTCAATCCTTATCTAAATTAAAATAAGGATTATTTTTATGATCAACGTTGTAAACATTGAAATTGTACGGCAGGCGAAAACAAATTGTTCAACGCACAAACCTATAAACAATAATCTTTAGCATTTAGGTGCTAGATAAGAAGTGTAGAAACAATATCACAAAACCGTGTTCAAAATTCATTACTTGCGCAACTGATCCAGTAATGATATATTGGTAGCCATTCTGGGTTGATACAGCTCAAAAAAATTTCAAATACAAACCAGCTTATAAGCCCCTTTACATCTACTTACTGTCAGACGTCTTACGGCATTCGTAGAAATCAATTTCGCGTTCTGGATGCCCTTAAGGTCTTCTAGGCCATACGCAAGTGTTAGCAAACCGTCGGTCAATTGGTTTAGAGCGAAAGAAGTGCAGGGGCCTGAACCAGGCCTTAGAAGCCGCCACCCTAACGGCGATCACATCACCAATAACAAGCGATATAGAAATAACAAAGGCACGATTCTCAATCGTGATTCTTAATGAAAAGTCAACGTGATTTAGGCCACGCATTAACATTACGTGTGTGCGAACAATTGCTCTGTACAAGGCACTACGCTCAGATTGTTTACGCCATTGTTAGGCTCGACTACGACTCCAGCATGGATTACATAATTCACATAACATGGATAATATCGAGAAAGTCTCTTTACCACCAGAAGTAGTTCATCTTGCGCGTAGCCCACTTTCTGTGTGGCTGAATAAGCTGCATGTTCTACAAGAGGCCAGCAATAGCCTACTGTAACCGACTAGGTCACGGTTAGGCCCGGGTGAAGATCAGATATTCGCGAATATCTATCTATTGTATCATATTTGATTCGAAATTTTAAAAACGAATAAATAAATAAAAAAATAAATTGTATTTAGAGTCTACCCACTCAGTTAGGCTATATATAACTGATTTTCAGTGGGGGGCAGTAAATTTAACCTATTACGTTATAAGCCTAAAATATCATAATATCTTTTTATCTTTTTCATGACAACCTTATTTTGCAAGCACAATAAAAAAGAGCGAATGTCGTAACCTCGATCCGACCCGACCCGACCCTAATCGCCCTACACAGACAAAGGAGCACGGCTCATGCCTAGCGCGCGAGACTATGACCAGTAGTTATCTGTGGTTCATTGTCTTTGTGTTTGGGTGATGTTAATTTATCTTCATAAGTTCTTATTTATGATTTTGCTACTTATCTTTGTTCATTATTGCTTTGGTTATGATATAATCAATACATTTTCAATTAAACAATTATATATTTCTGCCTATAGATTATTTTTTTTATTTTTTATTTTTTATCGTGGGAAACCTGTTATAGGGTGCAATTAGCCCCTCTTCAGGTGAACTAGGTATGTGCGGATAGGAAATTGTGAAGGGATGTCCGAGGGCTGTTTAAGAGGACTCAATCCCTTGATTCGCATTAACGACTGAGGAAAACCTCGGAAAAACCTTAGGTCAGGATTGCCGGTCTCGACGGGATTCGAACCCGGGACCTACCGAATCAGAGTCGCTCGAGCCAACACTGTCGGTGCATGGTCGGTGCCTATAGATTGTCTGGTTGCCGCCCACTGGTGGAGCCCGCAACTTGAGTTAGGTGTCCTGTATCATTGCTGATCAGTTTTTGACTTATACAATATATCAGTCAATATGTTTTGTACTATATTGTTATCAAGATTTGAACACAAGAATGAAGTTCGCGTTCGGTAGTTTCTTCCGCGAAAGTTTGATTACTCCCTGATTTGCTGGGCCCGGGGCAAACCTCATATTCGTTTTAGTGGGATCGTCTAATAAATCAGTTATTTTATTTTCGTTTTTCTTTTTTGATGTTTTTTCTTTTTCTTTTTTCTCTTTTTCCCCCTTTTTATATTTGGTTCATTAATTAATTGCATTTAATATCCTTTTTGAATTTGTAACCAAAATTATTGTGTTTTAGTTAAGCATTCTTTTAATTCCCGGACAGATTGTTCAGAGCGACCGGAGCTCGCTTGCAATGCTCGGGATTTCATATCAGATTTTACAGAGACGATCAAAGATGGTGTAGAAAAATTCAAAATACAACAGGACAGCTGACTACTTCATAACAATAACATAACCTGCATATAAGCATGATCCAAAATTGTGTTTGACAGAAGATTTAGTAGACTAATTTATAGCAAGCTAGGGGTTGATGACATAAAAAAATCGGTGTCGGTACACTTCGGAAAATTGTAAAACAAAATCAAAATCAAAATATCAAAATGGTAAAAAAAATCACAAAATTATAAAAAAAACGCAAAAATCACCAAAACACCAAAAAAGTTACTGAAATCAAAATAAATCGCGGATGTAAAAAGAAATCGAATATAAAAATCAAAGAACAATACAAAAATCACAAATCACAAATACACATCTAAAAGCACGAAAATAAAAAAAATCACTGGGATATAAAAAAATTACTGAGATCCAAAAAAAATCAAGACATCAAAAAATCACAAAAATCAACGAAATTTAAAAACAACCAGCGATATCCCCCCCCCCCACCAAAAAAAGAGTGTATAAAATATTCGTATACTCTAAAAAACAAAATTACAAAATTACCTCGCCTAGAAGCTAGTCTAGTGGGCTGTTTTTTTTTTATTTTATAATGAAGTGAAGGTATTTTGTGAATGATGAATGCAGTGTGAAGTGAATATAAGTGAAGGCGTCATATAAATTGTTTATAGTAATCGATATATTTTCATATTCATTATATTCCATGTCATTTTCAATAACGAAATTGCCGCACATTTGCTCAGCAATGCGTTCTTTTATTCAGATTACGCTCTGGAAATCTGTGACGTAGCCGACCATGATTTGCACGTGCTCGGTTAGATTCACAGATTTGTTACCCGAGGCCACGAGTAAAACTGATGTGTACCTCTAGCTATAACGGCGAACATTCCATCGACAAAGTATTTAATTTCGTTCTCAAAGACAATATATTGAAAGACAAATTATTTGATATTATATAATTATTATTAATTATTATAATTATTATAAATATTATTATAATAATTGCAACTTATTCGTGACTAGTCGCGCGGCCCAATTCACGTCCGGTGTTGTCAAGTAATAAGGCGTTATTGTGCAGTCGGCGATACGATATAGCAGTTTGCAGTTCAATCAGTTGGTTTATATAGTTTATTATCCGGAAGTATGCAGGGAAACAAAAACAGTCGCCTACACCCAACAAACCTTCACGCACCTTGTAATACTAACTAGTGTACAAATATCATGACGACTTTCTACTTGATTGCTTTTCAGAAATAATCTACGGTAATATGAGATTCGAAAAAATTAATGTAAAAAAAACCTAGCAAAGTATAGAGTATAGAGCAAAACTATGTAAAATACACATGATTAGATATTGTGAGTAACTAGTAATATTAAAAGGGAATGGGACACATTTGCAGTTAGCAAAAGCTATTCGCTCGGCTAAGATGCATCCGACGTATGTATGAAACTTTGCAAAGTTGTCAATGAAGCATACATGGACAGCCCTGCGGTCATAGATTTTAGAAATGTTGTATTAATCAGCCAGGAAAAAGGCACGAATATGGTCAATTTTGGAGTTTTTAACAAAATCAAAATTCGTGAAAACTAATTTATTTTCTACAAATTATTTTAAAACTAAATTTGGAAATGTGTTACTGCATAGTCCTATATTTCCACATTCGTGACACATGTTCAAAATTTTAGACACCTGTGGTGTCAATCGGCCGAGCGAACAGCAATTTGCCTAAAACGCTTGTCCTATAACAACTCTCTTATCTCCGTGGAAGAGACTCTACAATAATATCATCGGGATCAAGAGTCTCAGGTCAAACAAACAATAATATGTTGCTGGATTCTCTTTGTAATGCATAAAATGTAATATATTATTTGGGTACTGTTCGGTTAATGGCCAACTTTCACCAGCACTTCCACCGAGCCGTACATCACTGTAAGTAACCTTACAAAACTTTAACGTCGCTATTTTAAACAAAAAAAATCTTCAAAACCTTTACACCACACACAGTTTACAAGTGTTTAAAAGTTGGCCATTCTTAACCGAAACGTACTTTATTTGTATGCTCGCGGTTACTAGGCTTATTGCATGTGTGTTTTCTAAAGTTAAATTACATGTTCTCTGTAAAAGTCCCACGCAGTTTGATGGAGTGAGAACTGAGACGTCAAAGGTATATGATCGAACTCGACGCTGCAAAAATATGTCTTAATCGGATCATACTTTTTATTTTAAAAATAATATCGTAACGATAAATGTATTTTAATGTTCAGAGGGTGTATTTTTAAGCAATCCAAACAAACTAGAAGTGTTAATATTTAATACAATTCAGAAATTACAAAATCCATCCCGATCGAGGTACGAACCCGAGTCTCCCACTTTCCGGGTGGACGCCTTAGCCAACTAGACCACCGAGACGGTAACTATTTAACTTCTGTATTGTCGTTACAATAGAACTTGAATGGATGGAACAATAAAGCATCGAAAAACTGTTGCTGTTGAATTGACCAAGAAAAAAACTATAAGTGTGTTTAGTTACTAGGAAACGCTAAAGTCCCGCTGCGTTGAGGATGAGCGTTTTTTGTTTGCGTTTTTACGTTTTTTGCACTTTTCTTTGCAAGTGCTTTTTGAATGCATGTAGTGATTGTTGTCAAGTTTCTATGTAATGTTTAATGGTACTATACTAGAAAACGCTTAAGTCCGCCGCGTTGTTGATGGCGAATTGGTCATTGAGCTGCATGTGTTTATCTGAATTTCTGTGTTCTGTGGCAAAATCATTACTAAGTTGAAATTTTTTTAAATTAAATTAAATTAAATTAAAAATAACTTTTTTTTTTTTTTTTAATAAATCGTTATTGTTAAAAAAATCGTAAAATTGCGATTTTTATAAGAAATATTTCTCGATTGCGCTCAAATTACACTAATATTAATTCATAAATAAAGGTTCTGCGAAAAAATCATTACAATGGATAAAGCATGTAGGTGTTAAAGTAAAGAATTGTTAAAAAAAAAAAAAAACTTTAAAATTTCGATTTTAGGGATAGATATTTTTTCAATTGCGCTCAAATTTCACAAAATACCCTTAATTCATAAAATAAAGTTCTGTGCAAAATCATTAAAATGGGATAAGCATGTAGGTGTTATAAGTCGAAGATATCTTTTAAAAATAGAAAAAAATCCTACAATTGCGATTTTCATGAGAAAAAATTTTCCGATTGCGCTCAAAAACGTGGCAGTTCTAAGTTCAGAGATTTCGAAGGCCTCCATAAAATTTCATCGAAAATCGGAGTATCGGTTTAGCCGGAATCGTGTGGACAAAAAGACAAAAATACAAAAAAAAAAAAGAAAGAAAGAAAAAAAAAAAAACATTCCGGATTTTTTTCTCCAGTGTAATGAAATGGAATCTTCGCTTCGCTCGCTACGCTCATCCAAAAACCTAAAAAAACTCATATTAAAACCTTTATTTCTATGGATTCTGGCTAGTTTTTTCAACTTTTTCTTTCAAAAGGTACTACATCACCATAACTTTAATGTCCATGTGAAATCTGAACGTTGTAGCCCCACCCGTTTGGTCAGAATCGGCCCAAATGTGTCGAAAATATCGTACTAAAAATTGAAAAACTAATATTAAAACCTTTATTTCTATGGATTCTAGCTAACTTTTTCAACTTTTTCTTTCATAAGGTACTACATCACCATAATCTTAATGTCCATGTGAAATATGAACGTTGTAGCCCCTCCCGTTTGGTCAGAATCGGCCCAAATGTGACGAAAATATCGCACTAAAAATCGAAAAAAATCGTAAAAGTACGATATTCATGAGAAATATTTCTTCGATTGTACCCAAAAACAATACACCTCTAAGTTCAGAGAAAACGAAGGTCCCCTCAAATTTTCATCAAGATCGCTTATGCCGTTTGCCCGGAATCCTGCTAACAAACAGACAAAAATACAGACAAAAAAAAAAACATTGGAGCTAAATTTTTTGGGGGGTCAGTGAAATTGAAGTTTTCGCTTCGCTCGCTACGCTCATCCAATTAGCCGCGGACAACATTGAACACGCACGTGAACCAAACAATAATTTACAAAACGAGATATTTAAATGACATGGAATGTTGAAGAATGTAATTTGTAAAATTCTCATATCTTCACGCCTGGTTGCTAAATGCAGGCACAAACTAATTATACTAATAAAGAAACGCACCAAGCCAGCGATCGTACCCTAACAGAATATGGAATGGGACACATTCGGCAGTTAGCAAATCGCTATATTCGCTCGGCCAAGATGCATCCGACGTATATGGAACTTTGCAAAGTTGTCAATGAAGCATACATAGACGGCCCTGTGGTCATAGATTTTCAAAATTTTGCCTTAATCAGCCAGAAAAAAATCACGAATAAAATCAATTTTAGAGATTTTAACAAAATCAAAATTTGTGAAAACTAATTAATTTTTTTATAAATTATTTTAAAACAAAATTTGGAAATGTGTTACTGCAGCGCCCTATATTTCCACATACGTGCAGACACCTGTGGTGTCAGTCGGCCAAGCGAACAGCAATTTGCCTAAAACGCATGTCCGTACTTGACCATTGGTTTTAACGGGATTGAAATTTATATTGAAGTTGACATTGAAATATTGGCACTTCGAGTACCTGTAGCTGCCCGGATCAGACGTGCTAAGTCTCTCGTAGTTCGCCATGGTAATCCCTAGGTAATCCACGTGGACACATGCACACACACGCACACGCTCTCTGTCACACACGTCACACGCGGCCGGCAATACGGCGCAGACTGGCTCGCTCGCTCGACTTCTCGACTAAAACTAGACTTTCAGACAATACCACGAGATTACTTTCTCCAGGCGCGCGCGGGTATCCACGGCCTTGTTTCCCGTGCACTACTACATTACACCAGCTACACCGCTCTGCACTCGCTCTAGATAATATGCGCGCCACTCTCGGACTACACTCGCGATTGTTACCGAACGGGAGGACGGATGAAATCTATAAAATAAATCGAATATTGCAAAAAAATTTAATATTAAAAGGCAGATTTTTTATCCCACGAAAATGAAAACTAACAGACAACACACGGTCCCGTCGCGAAGCTTCCCTCTTCCTTTTACTCCCTCCCTGGGATGGGCGACGGACCAATCAAATAACACAGTATAAAATTGATGAACAGCAGGCTGGATACGAACCACGACGTGGGGGCAGACCCCATGCCCCTCCCGAACCGCTACGGGGCCTGGGTCTGACAGCTGCAGTGCAATGTGCCACTCCTTGTTCCCCTTGGTCACCCCTTAACGTCCCCCCCGTCTGCGGTTTGCAAGTTGCTTGGGCCCGGGTTGGGTAAAATATAAATTTCGTTCACATCCAAAAGCAAATTTAAATTTAGTGAAAATATCAACTTTATGTGGAGTTGTCTAATTGCCCGATTTTAAATGAAGTCGTGAAAAGTATTACAATACAGCCCGACCTTCCCTGAGAGTTAAAGGGGTTTATGGGTGACACTAATTGGCCTTGCATGTTCGCAGACAGCGCAATTGCGATTGAAAAATCATTTAGGCCAAAACAAACAGTTTTTAGCGTGCAAGTGTTTTTATCCCTCCCTCCACTCCTAATAACCGCCTAGTTTTCCCGAAGTTTTGTGCCCGGAAAATATTGGCCTATGACATATAGATAAGTTTGTATAATATTAGTTTCATATTGCCACAAAAGGGCGTGTGTGAGTTGTAAATGTGCAAAAAGTGAAAATGATTACTTTAGTCTGAAAGCTTGAATATAGGCCCCACCCTGTTTTTTTTTTTTTTAATCTAAGATGTGGATTTTTTTTAAAAGACATAAATTTTACACGCAAAGTTATGAGTTTCGAGTATTTTTCGATTACACTTATTCGACATCTTGTCCTTATTATGCACAAAAAGCAATTTGGGTGATGAAAATCTTTTAGGCCTTAATTTACAATTGAAAAAATTTTTAAAAAATGGGTCAAATTAGTTTTTTTCTACCTCACTGGATAACGATAGTACTGTTTTTATGAAGATTGAAAATTAAATGGTACTACTGGCAAAAAAAGTTTTATATTGTGTTTTTTCCCGAAATTTACGTATACGTATGAGTATTTGCGATACAAAATGAAAATTGCAAAAATCCGAAAAAAATGTAGTTTAAAAGATACTTAAAATAGCTTGAACATCAACGGCTTACAATCCTTGGGCCCATAATTTTCAATATTATTAAAAAATCTAAAATCATGAAAAATACGAATTTTTTTCGATTTAAATCAGATTTTTATTGATTTAAATCAACAAAATCAGTATTTCAAAACTTGTCAAGTTGATGAGCGGATCAAATTACTTTCACAAGCGTTTCAGAAAAAAAAAATTAAAAAATTATTTTAGGAAAACTTTGCCTAAATCCAAAGTGCCCGAACTTTATTGTGATTTGTATAATATTATACTGAAGCCAGAAGCAGAAGATAATATGATCGGTTTATGACAGGATGGAATAAGAAGTTATTCATTTATTTTTGTCTAAAATATTCAGTTATAAAAAAGCTGATTCACATAAAAGACAAATACTCAAGTTCTTTTCCACACACAACAGTATGTGCATTGTAAAACAACAACTAATGGTCTCAAACCTTCCACTCCCTTGTATTTGCATAATAACAACAGCCGCCGTGTAGTGTACCACGCTTGAGCGCACCCGCTCCAGTTAGATGCAACAAGTACAGAATACGCGATATGAAAACATTAGCCGGCAGCGAAGATATAGACGCTCGGAACTGTTTTATACAAGGAGTGAGGAGAACAAAAAATAAAGAATCAAACATTCTACATGACATAGTTGAACTAAACCATAAACGATTAACCCTTTCGGCCCCAAGATGAATTCAAAATTCTAATTTTTTAAAAAGATTTTTAGTGTTTATCAAATATTTTAAAATGTGTTTATTTTGGGTTTTGGATTAAAGCTTCATTTTAAGTACAAATTCAAATTTGAAACACATTCCTAAAACTAGATTTTTTTAATTTGCATTTTTTGTATCTCAAATAATAGCAAATAGGCCTACTATAGATTTATTACATTTCCAGGACAAAACAAATTTTTTCCATTTTTAGCCATTTTTGCAGTGCAGATTTTTGTCCCATTGGAATGTTTTTGTTTTTTATTCACTCAAAAAAATATATTGGGGGTCAAATTGAAAGAAAAAAAACATTTTTACCCGAATTAAAATCTGATAAAATTTATGTCCACTATGGTGGACGCGGGGGCGAAAGGGTTAAAAGATAACACTGAATTAATTATTAGTAATGCTAAAATAAGACGGTTAACGTAAGAAAACGATAATTAATAATACTGTTATTATATTTCTCAAGAATCGGAGTGAAAGGCACCGTTACGACAAAAGTCTGGATATAAATACAGACATTCAGATATGTCATAAATTACTAGTACGGAGTGGACCGTTGTATCCAATACACAGTTACTTTCTGTTAGCTGCTCATGTAGCACCAAATATCCATGAACAATCATATTATGTCAAGTCGATGGGCAAGACGATTTGAGAATGAGATTTCTTAGGAGATTCTAAATGTCAAAGTTACGCAAAGTCACAGTCGCGGTAGGATGAGCAAAATGGTATATTTAACGTTTGGTAAATTATGGAAAACGCGTGAAAAATAGATTTTTATTGGATGAGCGAAGCGAAGACTTCAATTTCACTCCCCAAAAAATTTAGCTCGGGTGTTTTTTTTTTTTTCTGTTTGCTCTACCAAGCAAACGGCATATCCAATCTTGATGAAAATTTTGGGGGGGACCTTCGAAACCAATCTCTGAACTTAGAGGTGTATTGCTTTTGGGTACAATCGAAGAATTATTTCTCATGAATATCGTACTTTTACGATTGTTTTCGATTTTTAGTGCGATATTTTCGTGCCATTTTTGGCCGATTCTGACCAAACGGGTGGGGCTACAACGTTCATTGATGTAGTACCTTTTGAAAGAAAAAGTTGTCAAAGTTAGCCAGAATCCATAGAAATAAACCTTTTAATATAAGTTTTTTAAGGTAAATAATAACAATTGACAAGTTACAATAGAAACTTGACAACAATCACCTACAATGCGTAGGCAGCAGAGCAAACCACTTGCAAAAGTAAAGATATCCCACGCAAACTAAAAACTTATAAAAACTCATCCATCAACGCGACTAAAAAAAGAGTTTGCGAAGCTTCCTAGTAGTAAATATATTGACTTCTACTAACATCGTAGTTGGTCAAATTTTGAGATTAGAAAAGGTTTCCTGAAGATGAAATGAGAATATAAGTAGGGCCTACCTCGCTAGCCGATTGTCCGATACTGTAGGGTTTTTTTACTATACGCTTGTCTTAGTAATTAGACGTTAAGTGCATTTCCTTTTTTTTGTAAAACCATTATGTAAGTTACTTATTATGCTCCTATGTATAATCACTATAAATGTTAATAAAATTAATTAATAATAACAATATTAATAATAAATTTGTAAAATAAAATATAAAAATAAATAAAATAACTTATTGTTATGGTTATTATGGGAAGAATATCGCCGGCCTTCATCAGAGACGCAGACCCATTATTCTTCTCTACTAGCAGAAGTTTTACTCGTTGCTTTCTCCCGTACAAGCATCATCATGTTGTTCGTTGTGAACTGCACGCACGGCCGGATAGAGAAGGGATATGCTTGTTGGACGAGTGAGCGCGTCTGTCTGTGTATGTCTGTCTGTCCTACGCACAGGGGCCAAACTACTGGTACGATTTGTACGAAATTTCACACCAACGTCTAGGTACAATAGATAGAGTGCTGTTAATATATGGACAGACAAATCGCAGGATAGTATGTGCCACCGTCGACGACATTGAACCCACGTCCTCCCATACGCTTCGGACCAGCGCCCTAATCCCAACGCGGACGGCTCCGATTTTATAGTGTGCTGTATACAATTGTTGATTGTTGAATAATAAATTATTATTGAACCCGTGCTTATAGTGCAAATTTCATATTTTTTCAATTTTAAAATTCCAACCCCACGTTTCGCGTTATCCCCGTAATTATTTATTCTTGACAAGGAGTCTGGGTCGTCGTTTGAATTTTCTTCCCTTTGATACCTCCACCGCAACAACACGAGGTGAGACCACTGGACCCTTGGGAAAACCTTTTCAAACGCTTTGTGGTTCTTACCAGACGCCCTTCCCATATTTGTTACTTCCCCGGTCATCCTTAAAAGTCCCCCCTTCGTTCGTTGCCAATGGCAAAATATAACGTTAAGATATAATTAATCGTCCTCTACACTACTTATTGGATCAAGCCTAAAAAAACATTTTCGTGAAACCGGACGGTCGACATACTACAATTTTTGTTGTTGATATAAATTTTGTGACCGGGTTAGTTTGAAAAAAAAACTTCCTTAACTGAGCAAGTAACTTTTTAAACATTTTTGCACGCTTTTTTGCATGAAAAACATAGATTTACTCGGTGAAACATAGCTTGCGGATGGTGAAAAATTCAACAATCGATCCACCTCCATTCTAAGTTAACCGATTCATACAAAAAAAAAATCAAACCACAAACAAGAACAAAAACAGCAAAAAAAAAAAAAAAAAGTATATTTTTTCTCAGGTTCAATATGGAAACAAGTTCCTTACGCTGCTAATTAAATTTTTGAATCGTGTCGTTTTGTGCATAGTCTATTAAAATTTCAGTTTTAGTTTAGTGGTCTGTTCCGCTTTACCAGTTGACCGTGGGCAAAAAAAACTAGTTTTTTTTTAATATTTTGTAATCGCTTTGTATTTAGAAAATGTACCCTACCACAGACTCACTTCAGTGAAACATATTCCACCCTGGGCATCGACAATCAAAAACGCAAAACAATGGCCAACCAGCTAATAATCACTGGTTGACTATCTACACACTTCTCGAAAAAGCCGACGTCACGACGCACGAAACCAAACCACGTTAAAGGGAAGGTCCATACATATCCCCAATCATTATCGCCGACGTCTCACGGAACTAATAATTTCGCCAATAGTAAGGTCGCTGGTTGGCATGATCCAATCCGTGTCCAGCTCCGATTGATCAGCGCTGTGACATATGGGCCCGCCAGCATAGTTAAGTTCGGCTGGTTCGGGCATGACCACAGTTGATGCCGACGACATGCGAGACAAAAAATGCTAGCCATTTTTGAATGATTTTGAATATACACCCTGTATTTTGAGGTAACCTCAGGGCCACAGAACGCTTTGTTAAACTATCCACCCTGTCATCGTCAACGTCACACGCGCGAACAATGGCCACCAGCGATAGGAAGTCGCTGGTTGGACATGATCCACACCGTGACATCGCCGACGTCACACGCGCGAACAATGGCCAACCAGCGATAGGAAGGTCGCTGGTTGGACATGAACACACCCTGTCATCGCCGACGTCACGACGCAGCGAACATGGCCCGCAGGCATAGGAAGGTCGCTGGTTGGACATGAAACCACACCTGACATCGCCGACGTCACAGACGCGCGAAAAATGGCCCGCCAGCATTTAAATCAGATTTTTATTTGATTAATAGTTTATGATAATCAACAAAATCAGTATCAAACTGTCAAGTTGATGAGCGGATCAAATTACTTTCACAAGCGTTTCAGAAAAAAAAAATTAAAAAATTATTTTAGGAAAACTTTGCCTAAATCAGTTCGAACTCTTGTGATTTGTATAATATTATACTAAAGCCAGCAGCAGAAGCTAATTTGATCGGTTTATGACAGGATGGAATAAGAAGTTATTCATTTATTTTTGTCTAAAATATTCAGTTATAAAAAAGCTGATTCACATAAAAGACAAATACTCAAGTTCTTTTCCACACACAACAGTATGTGCATAATTGAAAAACAACAACTAATGGTCTCAAACCTTCCACTCCCTTGTATTTGCATAATAACAACAGCCGCCGTGTAGTGTACCACGCTTGAGCGCACCCGCTCCAGTTAGATGCAACAAGTACAGAATACGCGATATGAAAACATTAGCCGGCAGCGAAGATATAGACGCTCGGAACTGTTTTATACAAGGAGTGAGGAGAACAAAAAATAAAGAATCAAACATCCTACATGACATAGTTGAACTAAACCATAAACGATTAACCCTTTCGGCCCAAGATGAATTCAAAATTCTATTTTTTTTTTTTAGTTTTTTGGTGTCTGTCAAATATTTTTAAATGTGTTTATTTTGGGTTTTGGATTAAAGCTTCATTTTAAGTACAAATAAAAAATTTGAAACAAATTCCTAAAACTAGATTTTTTTAAATTTGCATTTTTTGTATCTCAAATAATAGCAATACTATAGATTTATTACATTTCCGGGACAAAACAAATTTTTTCCATTTTTAGCCATTTTTGCAGTGCAGATTTTTGTCCCATTGGCATGTTTTTGTTTTTAATTATTCACTCAAAAAAATATATTGGAGGTTAAATTGAAAAAACAACATTTTTACCCGGATTAAAACTTGATAAAAATTATGTCCACTATGGTGGACGCGGGGGGCGAAAGGGTTAAAAGATAACACTGAATTAAATATTAACAATGATAAAATAAGACGGTTAACTTAAGAAAACGATAATTAATAATACTATTATTATATTTCCCAAGAAACGGAGTGAAAGGCACCGTTACGACAAAAGTCTGGATATAAATACAGACATTCAGATATGTCATCAATTCCTAGTACGGAGAGGACCGTTGTATCCAATACACAGTTACTTTCTGTAAGCTGCTCATGTAGCACCAAATATCCATGAACAATCATATTATGTCAAGTCGATGGGCAAGACGATTTGAGAATGAGATTTCTTAGGAGATTCTAAATGTCAAAGTTACGCAAAGTCACAGTCGCGGTAGGATGAGCAAAATGGTATATTTAACGTTTGGTAAATTATGGAAAATGCGTGAAAAATAGATTTTTATTGGATGAGCGAAGCGAAGACTTCAATTTCACTCCCCCAAAAAATTTAGCTCGGGTGTTGTTTTTTTTTTTCTGTTTGCTCTACCAGGCAAACGGCATATCCAATCTTGATGAAAATTTTGAGGGGACCTTCGAAACCAATCTCTGAACTTAGAGGTGTATTGTTTTTGGGTACAATCGCAGAATTATTTCTCATGAATATCGTACTTTTACGATTGTTTTCGATTTTTAGTGCGATATTTTCGTGCCATTTAAGCCGATTCTGACCAAACGGGTGGGGCTACAACGTTCATTGATGTAGTACCTTTTGAAAGAAAAAGTTGTCAAAGTTAGCCAGAATCCATAGAAATAAACCTTTTAATATAAGTTTTTTAAGGTAAATAATAACAATTGACAAGTTACAATAGAAACTTGACAACAATCACCTACAATGCGGAGGCAGCAAGGCAAAGCACTTGCAAAAGTAAAGATATCCCACGCAAATAAAAACTTAAAAAAGCTCATCCATCAACACGACTAAAAAAAAGAGTTTGCGAAGCTTCCTAGTAGTAAATATATTGACTTCTACTAACATCGTAGTTGGTCAAACTTTTGAGATTACAAAAGGTTTCCTGAAGATGAAATGAGAATATAAGTAGGGCCTACCTCGCTAGCCGATTGTCCGATACTGAGGTTTTACTATACGCTTGTCTTAGTAATTAGACGTTAAGTGCATTTCCTTTTTTTTGTAAAACCATTATGTAAGTTACTTATTATGCTCCTATGTATAATCACTATAAATGTTAATAAAATTAATTAATAATAACAATATTAATAATAAATTTGTAAAATAAAATATAAAAATAAATAAAATAACTTATTGTTATGGTTATTATGGGAAGAATATCGACGGCCTTCATCAGAGACGCAGACCCATTATTCTACTCTACTAGCAGAAGTTTTACTCGTTGTTTTCTCCCGTACAAGCATCATCTGTCTTGTTCGGTTGTGCACTGCACGCACGGCCGGTCCGGATAGAGAAGGGATATGCTTGTTGGACGAGTGAGCGCGTCTGTCTGTGAATATGTCTGTCTGTCTATGTGCTCGACGCACAGGGGCCAAACTACTGGTCCGATTTGTACGAAATTTCACACCAACGTCTAGGTACAATAGATAGAGTGCTGTTAATATATGGACAGACAAATCCGCAGGATCGTATGTGCCACCGTCGACGACATTGAACCCACGTCCTCCCATACGCTTCGGACCAGCGCCCTTATCCCAACGCGGACGGCTCCGACTTTTATAGTGTGCTGTATACAATTGTTGATTGTTGAATAATAAATTAGGAAACGCTCAGTTGGACGCGTTGATAAGCGAGCACGTGCTATAGCTAGACCCAACATTGCATATTTTTTTAAATTTTAAAATTTACGACGTTCGCGTTTCCAGTATTATTTATTATTGCCAAGGTATTTGGGTAAACCCGTGTTTAAATCTTTCCTTTAAAATCCACCGCCATCTAGAGGACCTTGACTCCTTGGGAAAACTTTTTAAACTCTTTGTTGACAATTAATAGACTGCTTCCTCGAAAGTATTTTGATTACTTCTAGGTGGCAGTGCATTAGAAACTTCGCGCGTCTTTTCGTTGCCATGGCAACGTTACTTTTGTTATAATGTAATTTCCATCTACACTACTTATTGGATCAAAATAAAATTAACATATTCGTGACCGGACGGACATACTAAATGATTTGGCTATCTCAGATTTTGTCGCCGGTTAGTTTGAAAAAAAAAACTTTCGATTAACTTTAATGTAACTTTTTAACTTTTTGAACGATTTTGCCACAAAACCAATGGCATTCAATCGAGAACAAAGCTTGCGGATGGTGAAAATTTCAACTCGATCCGAGCCTCCGTTCGAACGTTATCGCGAGACATACAAACAAAAAAACAAACAAACAAAAACAAAAACAAAAAAAATAAAAATAAACAGTGACTAATTTTTCCGGCAGAGTCAAATGGAAACGCTCGCTTCGCTCGCTTAATTATTATTGAACCTGTGTTTTGTGCAATATGTATATTATTCAGTTATTACAATAAGAAGAGCGCGTTGCCCTTGACCACCGTGAGCAACGACTAGACTTGTTTTCAATACATATTTTGCTAATCGCTTTTCTGTTAGACAATGTGAAAAACATAAGACTCACTCGCGGTGAAAGCATATTGCCGAGACTGGTAGAACAATCAACAATCAATAACACATTCCATATACTAATAATAAACTGTACTTTCACACAGCAATTCTCAGAATAAGGGTAGTTATCGAATACGCACTACACAACACTGTCAAGTCGAGGTCATAAAAATATCATCTAAATCAAATTATTATTATTACTCATGGTTACTAATATTTTCGTCCTAATATCACAGAGTTGCCATACTGTGATGAATGTAGAATCGTGTCCAGCTTAAATGATCGGCGTGTCCTACTTAAAAATGCCGGTTTCTAGTTTAGTTGGTCATTGTTCGCTGACCAGTTGTGTGACTGAATGGGTAGATTCTAAAAAAAACTAGTTTTTTTTAATGATTTTAAATACACTTGTATTTAGAGTGTACCCTCAGCCACAGAACTGACTTTCAGTGTAAATATCCACCCTGTCATCGTCAACGTCACAGACGCGCGAACAATGGCCAGCCAGCGATAGGAAGGTCGCTGGTTGGACATGATCCACACCGTGACATCGCCGACGTCACAGACGCGCGAACAATGGCCAGCCAGCGATAGGAAGGTCGCTGGTTGGACATGATCCACACCCGGACGACGCCAGCCAAGACAAGGCTTATTAGGAGATTCGTTGCTTGGAAGCCAAAGTCACCGTTTAGATCATGGTTGGATTTCAGTCCCCATCAAATGGAAGTTGTAAAAGCGAAATACAAGCAATAATCTCGTTTTCTGCAAATTATAGCAACTTTTTGTATTTATTTAAAAATGTGTTAGCAAAAAAGTATGCAAATAATTTGACAAATAGGCATCAAAATCAACATTGGCACCAAGACAGTTAAAAATATAATTACAAATCGAAAACAGAAAGCTAATCTGTAGATAACCTAAATATTCGAGTACGTATGATGCGTGTTCTTTTCGCCATTCAAGGTAGTGATTGCAATGCTATTTTATGACGAAATGATTTCTTTATTTTGAGTGAACATAGCAAAATGAGACTCATTTAGATATTTCTCCGAGTCCCTTCCCTACTCATCAGATGTAAAACAAGTTCTGTCTCAAGTGGGAATCGAACAAGGACCTTGTTCGCAGGGACCGGCGTGCAACAAGCTCCACCTACAAGCCTAGCTCCCCACCACCACCACCACGCCATCTGTGAGACGCAGCCAGCACCAACAGTAGAGCTCAGCCGGTTACTTGGACGCGTCAAACTACGTCATGATGCGTAATGTACGGACCCCGTGGTGTCGGCTTCTAAGCCCCTGTGACCGACGGCACAGCGGACTGTACTTTGCAATGTAGTGTGAACATTAATTCGTATATGGGGGGGGGTGGGGGAGGGGGGGGGTAGCTTTCACTCGTTTGAGCTTACGGCGGAGGGAGGGGGGCGTGAGAAGATACTTTCGCAAAAGAAAAATGACTAAATAACCATAAAAGCATAAACCAACAAGCATAAATATTACATTCTTCAAGGAATCTATAGGTTTAAGCAAAAAATTAAATTATTCGAATATCTTTTCTTTTTTCCATTCAGCAAAGCCCCGTAAAAACCACTTCGAAAATTGCGCTATTGTGGGGGAGGCTCCCCCATTGAGTCGTTCGTAAAAGCGCCTCCCCCCCTCACCCCGAAATATATTTCACCGTACGCCACTGACTCAAGGACATTAGTTGCATATTATTATGTAACTATGTATGGAAGCATGTACTTTTCCAGGAAAGTTCCCCCCCCCCCCCCCCTGGAAAAATAGACTTCCGACGCACCTGGGGTTAGTTTAGTTATAGGTCGAGTTTGTCTAAAAGCCCGCTTCACGACCGTGGGAACGTCCAAAAACATCGTGCGGGCGTAAGGAGTCAGGGCCTTAGAAGACTTGTCTCTCACAGCCCTGTCGAGTTTGTCTTCTAAGGCCCCCTGCGCAAGGTGTAGCACAACCATCGATACTAGGGGCTTATAATACCGCGCCATGCTGGTGACTCAGAACCAGCCACATGTAGAGGGATGAAAAGAGGCGGGGTTTTCAAGTAATTGTATTTGTAATCATTCGTGATGTCATTGTCGTCGTTCACATCGGGAAGGTCTTCGAGGGGAGAAGTAGGGATCCAAGACAATGAATGCCAGAGCTCGCCTCTAGTCTTGAGGCCCCCAACTTACTAGCCGTCGTTAGTGAGATGTGGTATATTATACTAGTGTTTGCTGCATGCTCTGGGCCAAATATCTAACCACGAGTACGACGTTTTAGCTCAGTCCTGTCCTGTCAGCTACATTCCTCGACGACCGACACTTGACATGTCCAGATAACGAACACATTCACTTTAGCTTATCCCGACACGTGTTTTCGTGTAAACATACGATAAACATAACTGGCAATTAGCTGTAATGCTAAGTTATTTGTAGGGTGAAGCTATCAACCAGATTTGCATTTTACAAACATTAAACACAGAAAAAGGATGATCGAGTAACATTATGATGAGATACACACACAGAGACACGATTAGTGCTGACGATCAAGGACGATCAAGGGCAAGGACAGAGGCGTAGGAACCGGGGGGGTAGGGGGCGCAATGGCCTAGCCCCAAGTTTGGCCCAGGGGCCAAACGAGTAAATATGCACTTATATAATTCGACAGTTACCTTGGTAAAACGAATATGTTTGCCTGTATGCTTCGTCAATAAAAAATTAGGTTGAAATTTACTAAAATGGGCCACTTCACATTCATTTTTTTAGTTTTTTGATCGCAGATAGTTGCAGTAAAACATCGTTTACAGAGTCTGAAAGCAGTTAAAACAGGACGAAATAACTGTAGTATGGCGAAAAAGCCTCTGGCGGCTGGGGCTTCACCCCAGACCCCAGCTGCCACCAACAACATCTTCTAATGGATTTGCCCCCCCCCCCCCAACTTTCAAAACGTACTTGCGCGCCTGGACAAGGGCGATGAAGGACGAGGACGCAGGGAGATAGATCTATCTAGTTGTCCAACTAGCAAGTTATGTTCACTCCCCTGACCATACTAATACAACCCTATCCACATTGTCGGGAAATCGAATAAAAATAATCGATTACATATCGTCAACAACCGATAAGTGGTATTTTTTAAACGTAGACACCTTCAAGAGTTTTAAAGAACTTGTTTGGTAACGAAATCAAGTGATAGGTGTACTAATATTAAGGACATAAGACTATAGTTATGGGGCGATACGAACTCGATTGAAATATATAAATGATCGATGTGTTATTTTACAAACGACATCGAATCGTTTGGAGAGTAAATCGAGTAATCGATGAATCGTTTGAAAGTTGAACTCACTCGCTCTCGCTGTTTAGTCGGTGGTAGGTGACCTTGATGTACATCTTGGCGACGGCTGCCAGGACGCTGGTGGTGGCGATCTCAAGGAGCCAGGCCATGTAGAAATATTTGTTTGCAAATTTAAAGCCAAGCGTTCACCAAGAGGCAGCCAATGATTCGCCAACTTCTGCTCTCAGCTGGGCAAGGTAGCCAAATGGTTGCCAACAGTTCGCCATTTAGTTACTAAGTGATGATCACTTTTGGCGACCTGTTGGTGAACTGTTGGTGATCTGTTGGTGATTTAACAAATAATACGCCAAACGTCCGCCAAAAGGTTGCCATGTGTTCACCAACTGATGGAAGTCACCAAGACTACGCCAAGAGGTTGCCAACTGGTCGCCAATAGATTACAAAAGATTGTCACGTGGATACCTCGTGGCATACTGTTGGCGCCGTATAAACTGCATTCTTTCAGGTCATTGCCTTGTCCTTCAACGGTCTTGGGGTGGTTCTAGGATGCGAAGAGGTTGCTTGCCATTTGAAACAAGCGTGCGGTCGAGAGAAGAAGTGAACGTTAGCATCGCAGTGCTCGACAGTGTATTTTACGTTTGTACAGGCGTTTTATTAGTGTTGAGAACGCGAGGAGGATAGTTGCTGGTGTACAATACAAATTGCATGTCGGCAAGAGAAAAGTGTGTGTAACTTAATATAATATTTATATAGAAAAGTTATTTTCGTGTGTAAATAGAAACATAATGCAACATCAAACATGGCAGTTCCAGTGCCGTCCTACTTAGAGCTACAGGAAATTTTAGTAAATATGTTATCAACATTTAGGTGAAGACAAAAATCATGGCTTGTCCGTTACGAAACATCAATATAATGTATTCTATAAAAAGAGCTTATTGGCCCGGAACAATATAAAACGTAACTTAAAAACTTATGACCGAGGCCACTACTTATTTAAAAACGAATTTTCGGGTGAAACTTCCTCATCATCAGGTTGATGCCGACTGGTTCCCTCCTTGGACTTCTCCCTTATCTCCGTCATGAGTCGAGCTGCTGCAATCGACCTCTCGACGTCTTTCTCGAAGGTCGAAATCCACATGGCGCTCAGTTCAAAACTTGGTTGACTTATCGGATCACTCACACATCGCATCACTGCTGCCTCTTTAATCTTCCTTTTCCACATATCTTCCTCACGCATGATGCATTTCACCTCCTCCCACTTATATTCATGCATAGTCTCTCGGGCATGTTGAACCAATAATGACGACGTACTATCACTATGTTTTTTTAATATTACGTTGATGTTCTCCTATGCGTACATTCACTGGTCTCCCCGTTTCCCCCACATACACCCTACTACATTGGCAAGGTATTTGGTATATAACATGTCTTGAACTCTGACTGTTATCATGCATCATCTGTTATGTTAAAATTTGTTTTTAAGTAAGTAGTGGCCTCGGTCATAAGTTTTTAAGTTACGTTTTATCAATATAATGAATGTATTGCATTTAGAACAGAGTTCTTATTAATGCTGCTATATGCCCTATACGTTCCTGCTGTGAATATCTTCATCCTGAACTTCATTGCACTTAGTAATTCAATTTGAGGTGATTTTGATGGTATATATAATAAATTCGAAAAGCGTGGTCTTCAATCTGTTTCCTTACATTCTTCTACATTTTTATATAACATCCTACCCATGCATAATAAATACATATTATGACCGGAGGCTATAATTTGGTGAACTTTTGGCGACCATTTGGCGACCTCTTGGCAACCTTTTGGCGTCTTTTTGGCGAACTCATGGCAACCTAGTCGCTTTTTTTAGAAGTCGCCAACAGTTCGCCAAGAGGTCGTATTTTGACACAAAACGACCTGTTGGCGCACTTTTGGCTTCTTTTGGCGACTACATTGGTGAACTCGTTGGTGACCTGTTGGTTACTTTGTGGCGACCTTTTGGCTAACTGCGTGGTGACTACTTGGTTAGCTTTTGGCTACCTGTTGGCGACCTTCTGATTTCTATTAGGGAGGCCACGGCTGTCAGTAGCAGGCGCTTCAACACGTACATGCGGGCTGTCACCGGGACAGGCGAGACACTCACTGAGACAGGGAGACACTCACTGAGACAGCCGAGTCACTGAGACAGGCGAGACACTCACTGAGACAGCGGAGTCACTGAGACAGCCGAGCTTGTCAGTTTGTTATCGCACAGACGCGGTAGCACTCGAATCCAAAGTTAAGTTTACAAATGAATGAAGTCGCCGTTTACAACACTGTTTTAGACGGTCCAATATTAATTTTCCTTTCAGCTTCTTGAATGAAAGATAAGGGAGAATCAAATTATTGCATACAATACCATAGACGAATAATAGTAACTAAATACATATGCTGCAAACAGGGACGGCTCGCGTGTTATTATTGTGGGGGTGCACATAATTTCGAAGTCTTACTCTGCGGGAAACAAAGGGGTCTGGGGCGCAGCCCCAGCCGGCGGAGGCGAATATTTTTTCAGACACTAATGGTCTGAAGTACCCGGAAAACGACTTTAGAGTATATTTTTCGAATTTATTGGTCGGGAAAAACTCCCCTATGTGTAATTGTTAATTATGGAAAACCACCCAAAAAATTAATTATTATATGCTTGATTAAAATATTACATACCCGAATAATGTCCCTTCATCTCCTCCGACACGCGCCTCAAACATTTCTAATTGTTCGTCCAATGGTCGTTTTAAAAAACTGTTTATTTTTCGATCGCTTATTAGCGAAGTCATATTATAATTTCACTTCACGGCACGATAATAATTTTAACACTGTTCTCACTTGAAAACTGCAGCTAATCTCACTTCACCAACCCTGTCGCAAACAACTTTCACTGGCTACTGAGCGAAGTGTGGGGGTGAATGAATGCTGCGAGCACAATACCAAGGCGTTTGAATGGTAGTTACGGGTTTTGACCCAGCGCACGTGCACCTTACCCAGCTATACCAGACGTTTTAAATTCAAAAGATCACCTGGGGTGGGTTCTGCCGGCCGAACCGTAGAAACCATGTAAAACTGTGCGCACATTCAGAGTGGGAACCCACAGCGGCAGCATTTACTGCAGAATGACTCCTGCCGAATATGCCTTGCTCTGGGCCGGCCGAAATATCCATGCAAACAATCCAACGATTTATTGGGAATATAACGAGATTGGCTTCGAACCTTAAATTTGGAATGTAGTTCGCGCAGATATTTGGGGGTGCGCGTGCACCTGAGCAGCTATACACGAGCCGCCCCTGCCACGGACGAATAGTAGTAACTAATATATATATATGCTGCAAAGCATCCCCTTACAAACTTGACCGGTCATAACATGATACAGACCCTAACTATACATCGCAAGGCTATTCGACCGCGTTTTTCTATTTTCCCCAAATATGCTACCAAGTCAAAATATAGTGAATGGCTTTGAAACCTGGCTCTTTTAGAAAACCAAAACTATTTTTTTCAAATTTTTCTGATAGGGCACACGGCTAATATCTCCTGATTAAAATAATTTCAAACTTCAATTCGCCCAAGCACACTATTTAACGTAGGTAGTTGTGATTTTGTGACATTAATTTTCAACTGGTTTTCTAGAGGCTGACTGAGAGAAAAAATGTTTTTTTACAATTATTGTCTTTCCAGCGAATTTTTTCGTTTGGCGGTATTTTGTACCGATTTGTACCGCCAAACGAAAAAATTAACAGGAAAGACAAAATTGTAAAAAAATAAAAAATCTCTCATTCAGCCTCTAGAAAACCAGTTGAAAATTAATGTCACAAAAACACAACTACCTACGTTCAATTGTGTTCTTGGGCGAATTGAAGTTTGAAATAATTTAGAAGTGACGATATTAGCCGTGTGCCGGATCAAAAAATAATGAAAAATATAAAATTTTGATTTTCTAAAAGAGCCAGGTTTCACAGCCATTCACTATAGTTTGACTTGGTAGCATATTTAAGAAAAAATAAAAACGCAGGCGAATAGCCTTAATGTCCCAATAATCGACGTAGGCTAAATGTATATTTTGCCGCAATCAAATATAAAATATTAGAAGACGACCATTGATTTTCCATTATCGCACAAATTCAGCCCACGTATTTAATAAGTTACAATTTTCATAGATCCCTTTCAATTTTTGTAAACGACAATAAGATTTGTAGTTGACAAACCAACAAAAATTGCCCAAAATAAATTTTATAATTACTGGAAAAGATTAACAAAATTAAAGCACAATGTAGACTATCGGCTTCGCATTGTTTATCATTCACTAATTCCATTAAATTTTCATGAAAATAATTACAATTTTCGGTACGAGAAGAACCTCACACGATAATCACAACCGAACAAAATTAGAACAGATTTGAAATAAGTATTTTTAGAGTTAAGAAAGCACCGAGAACGTTCTCAACCACAAGAATTCACTCTTCACTTACAATGAACAAGAACTGTCGGGAGTAGGTGTAGACGCGTCCGAACAATGCCACAGTACAGACTGAGGCAAAGCAACGACTTCCCTTATACCCCACCAGATGCTGACGTGTAGGGTTTAGATAAAAACTATTAAAAAGCCATTAGATGAGTGTCGGAGCCTTGACGTTGCTGACGGCAGGTGTTGCAAGGTGACTGCATGCCTGCCCTATCACTCTTACGTTCTAGCATTGCTCAGAGCATGAGTCCTGCTTTGCCTTGCCTCCTCCTTCAATCCTTCATTCTCTTATCTTTACAGACATTCGTTCATATAACACTGAAGAAGAAAACATTCTTCCTTCTCCATCTAGATAGCATGAGTCCTGCTTCCATCGCCTTCTTGCCTTGCCTCCTCCTTCAATCCGTTATTCTTTTATCTTTACAGACATTCGTTCAGATAACACAGAAGAAGAAAACATTCTTCCTTCTCCCTCCAAATGCGAATAGCCTGTGACACCCACTGCCTCCGTGCAAACTACTTGGTGTATCTTGTGAGCCCAGTTGAAGAGAGCAAGGATGATGAAAGCAATGAGGATGACAGGATGCTCCGCTCTGACTTATCATCCCCACGGGTCCGGGGTAGAATTTGGCCCGGAGCATGGCTCTGCTTATCGTAAAAGGCGAGGAAAGAGGAAAAGTCCATCTCGCAAACATCATCTAGTAAGTAGGGGAGTATATTACTCCACGTAACTAGAGGCGAGCTCTGGCAGAAAGCGTTCACGCACCCATAACCCAAATATACCAAACGAATACATCGTACTCATCACGATCATTTCTTTCAGAGGCACAATGTATCACATGTATGTCTTAGTAAAAATGTCAAAATAGTATTGCAGTGTAAAAATAAAGTTTACAAAGCAACAACGAAAGTACAAGTTCTCACTTCTAAATGTATTTTTGATTTGCGTTGCGGTGTCATTGGACTAAGCAAATTACCAAAAAAGCAAAGGAAAAAAGCAAAGTACCAGTTTTGGGTTATATGACGGTAATTTACTTCAAGAGATCTTTAATTGTGGTATCTACCGGATGGCGGCCATCTTAGATTTTTGGGTCAAAATTATGTCGTTACAACAACAACAACATACAAATGTCAAATTCGGAATCCTCGTGGTTTATTTACACTAAAACGAGTATTTGAATAATGGATTTGATTCTAGGTGTCCTGGTTCAAAACTTAACTTTTAACAATGACACCGACGGCCATCTTGTATTTCTGGTTCAAAATGACGTCACAACGTCAAACTAATGTCAGATTCGGAATTCTTGTCAGTTTAAACGACGAAATGTCTTTGTAAATGATTCTCGTACCCTGTTGCTCTGGGTCAAAACGTTATTTTTAAGAGGGTGCCTGGCAGCCATATTGGATTTTAACCTCTAGTTTTGGGTGGGTTGTGGGGACTTCATTTTTATAAAAGATCCAAGTCAAATAAATCGTCAAACCTTCCTTGCGAAAAAGTGGTCACGGGTTTCGTGTGTGCGTTTTATTAGTTTCTGAATGAAGAAGAGTGACCGATTAAGATTGTCATAGTTAATTGAGTTAATGTCTGCAAGCTGCAACCTCTCCTCAGTTTCTACCCACAGCCACTGTCTTAGTGAGGAATTCATGATTTTGATGCCACTCACGACCAACCTCAAGTATTATTAAGCTTGCGCGCGTCAAATACTTTCGATATGTAGGTGTAAATAAATAATTACTTGGCCATAGGCTACTGCAACCAAAAACATATAACCTCACTTTAGGTTAAGAGGTCTAGCTGAAGAAGCCTACTCGTTTGACTTATGCAGATTTTCTGTTGTTTTGTGAAAAAATTATTACTTAGTCGATTTTTTTTAAATTAAATTAAATTAAATAAAAAATTAACTTTATTCTTTTATTTTTTCTTAATCGTAATTTTAAAAAAAGAAAAAAATCGTAAAATTGCTATCTTCATAACAAATAATTATTTGATTGCGCTCAAATTTTACACGAATATAATAATTCATAAAATTAAGGTTCTGTAAAAAAATCATTACAATAGGATAAAGCATGTAGGTGTTATAAGTGAAAGAATTGTTAAAAAAAAGAAAAAAACCCGTAAAATTTCGATTTTCATGAGAAATAATTTTTCGATTGTTCTCAAATTTCACACGAATATCTTAATTCATAAAATTAAGGTTCTGTAAAAAAATCATTAAAATCGGATTAAGCATGTAGATGTTATAAGTCGAAGAAATTTTTTAAAAATCGAAAAAAATCGTAAATTTGCGATTTTCATTAGAAATAATTTTTCGATTGCGCTCAAAAACGTGGCAGTTCTAAGTTCAGAGATTTCGAAGGCCCCCATAAAATTTCATCGCAATTGGAGTATTGGTTTAGCCGGAATCGTGTGGAAAAACAGACAAAAATACAGAAAAAAAAAAAAAAAAAACATTCCGGATTTTTTTCTCCAGTGTAGTGAAATGGAATCTTCGCTTCGCTCGCTTCGCTCGCTACGCTCGCTACGCTCATCCAATAAATATCTAGGAAAACGCTTAAGTCCCGCCGCGTTGTTGGATGAACGTAATTGGTGCATTGAGCTGTCATGTGTTATGCGGATTTTCTGTTGTTCTGTGAAAAAATCATAACTAAGTTGAAGATTTTTTTTTAATTAAATTAAATTAAATTAAAAATTAACTTAAATTTTAAAATTTTTTTAATTAATCAAAATTTTAAAAAAGGAAAAAATTGTAATATTGAAATTTTCTTAAGAAATAATTATTCGATTGCACACAAATTTTACACGAATATATTAATTCAAAAAATTAAGGTTCTGTGAAAAAATCATTACAATAGGATAAAGCATGTAGGTGTTACAAGTCAAAGAATTGTTTAAAAAAAAAAAAAACGTAAAATTTCGATTTTCATGAGAAATAGTTTTTTGATTGCGCTCAAATTTCACACGAATACCTTAATTCATAAAATTAAGGTTCTGTGAAAAAAATCATTAAAATCGGATAAAGCATGTAGGTGTTATAAACTGAAGAAATTTTTTAAAAATCGTAAAAAATCGTAAAATTGCGATTTTAATGAGAAATAATTTTTCGATTGCGCTCAAAAACGTGGCAGCTCTTGGTTCAGAGATTTCGAAGGCTTCCATAAAATTTCATTGCAATTGGAGTATCGGTTTAGCCGGAATCGTGCTAACAGACACACAATAATACAGAAAAAAAAAAAAAAAAAAAAAAAAACATTCCGGATTTTTTTCTCCAGTGTAGTGAAATGGAATCTTCGCTTCGCTCGCTACGCTCATCCAATCAATTTCTTGACGAATAAGCTTACATATTATGGTCCACATCATTCTACCAATTGAAAATAATCCTATGCACTTCGCTTCTTTGGCATTATTTATAAATTCTACTTTCTGCATCACCTCCGTGAGCAGGTGTAAAAAGTGCTACACCTTTCGTCCCTACACTATATAATAGAACGCGACAGCTGTAATTGGCAACGTTAAAAGTGTAGGTAATCAAACAAACCTAATGTGGAATGTGTACTTAGTAATATTTGTAGTAGTACGTATACCGTTCAAACTGTATTTGCATAAGTAGGCCTAGGCCTTTTGTTCACCTAAATTAATTTTGTATTGTTTTATAACTAGTAACTTATTTAGATTTGGAAAATGGCGACCTAAACGTGTTTGTTTTCTTAATCTCCAAAATGCATGGATTTATACTCGATGTATAAAAAAAAAATGCGAAAATATTCACCATCAAATTCCCTACAAAAATATTGACGAAGATAGTGGACGATTGTCACGATTTAACGAAAAGAGTGTTAAAACCAAGGTAAAAAACATTATTAATATTGTGGATATTTGGAATTGGACGACATATTGGATTTTCAAATTCGTTGTACATTCGAATCGTCATTCTAGTTACAGTTAGGTATGTGCGTAGCAAGAATTTTTCCTCCAATGCAATTGTCAAATAATATGTGTTTTTTTAAAGGAAATTCCAACATTGGAAAAACCAAAACTTTTGGTGAATGCAATAACCAAATTTGTTGCTTATATATTTTTGTATTGTCACGGAAGCTAACCGAACACGATACAAAAGTGCTTTTCATTTTTAACCTGCAATAGGCAATGCACTAAATATTCTTTAAAAAAAATTTGAAACGTTGCATCTAATATAATAATTTTATATCGTTCAAATTTTAAAATATGATTTATCAATCCCTCAAAATATGTTTTGTAGCGTAGATAAGCAATGCGCGGTAGTGACATCATGTTAGAGTAAGCGGCAGCTGGGTACCAACTGAGCTCACTGCACTTAGCTGGTCTGAGTGTGCAAATGACACTACTACGGGACAGCGTATGGCACACATAATTTCATTCAAATTCGGATATGCGTTGCCTGGTAGAGAGTTAACAAACAGACAGAAAACAAACAAACAAACAAACAAAAACACCCGAGCCAAATTTTTTGGGGTCAGTGAAATTGAAGTCTTCGCTTCGCTCATCCAATTAGTGGTCCAAAGACTAGTTTTTTGTACACAATGTAGGTGATCATTGTCAAGTAACTGTAGTTACTTTTGTTGATTATATGCCAGTAAAAGGCTTATATTAAAACCATTATTTGGAAGCCTTCCATCCAACATTTTTTACTTTTTTTTCAAAGGGCACTACATCACCATAGCCTTAATGTTCATGTAAAATATGAACGTTGCATTCCAACCCGTTTAGTCAGAATCTGACGAATTAGTAAGTAGACAGTAGTCAGTAGCAGCCAGTAGTAGCTAACATTTTGAGCATGTTTCAAGTAATTTTTTCACCAAGAAGGAATGTTCGTATAGGCTGTATTCACGTGACGTCACACGTCATCTGCTACAAATTGTCGGCCATATTGGTGGCCATTTACGAAATGTTAGCCTACAGCCTTGCCTGAGATCTGCATAAATTATCATAAGTTACCATGGTTAATTGTTGTATTGTAGGCTGCAGCAAACGGTCTGTTAGGGATGTAAGCATAAGATTTTTCAGGATTCCTAAAATTATCGAAAATCAATGTTCAAAAACAAAGGAACTATCAGAAAAACGAAGAGGCGTGTGGTTGTCACGCATCAGCAGAGATGACCTCAAATTTAAAAGTTTGGAGTGCCTAAGAGTTTGCAGCTTACATTTTTTGAAAGGTACGTTGCATTTATTACATGTTTGCATCAATAATGTAGTTCTAGGCCTAACAATATTATGGAATAGTGGTTTACAGACACCTCTAGAGACCTAAATGGTAGGCTAGACAATGCCTAGGGCTAGGGCCTAGGCCTACTTTTCACATTTGCATTAGGCATAGGGCCTAGGCCATGCTGTGCCTCATACTTGTAGGCATACTAGACAATAGTCCTAGGCTACCTAGGCTATTATTTCAGCACTTTGTGAGAGCTAGGCCTAGGCCTAGGCGTAGGTCCTAGCCACGACAAAAATCTGCTTTTTGAAGACACGGGGCCTGGCACTAATCTTGAACTAGGCCTAGGCCTACTTGGGAATAGACAAAAATATTGAAAATCTTTTTAGCTTGATTGCTATAGGCCTAGGCCAGGTGTAGTGAAGATAAGGATAGGGCTAGCCCTACACCTAGATCAACATATTATGTACACTGGGCTATGCCTGGCAGCCTGGGTACGGTAGGCTAAGCATTGGCCTTCCTTATCCCCTTATCTTTCTGATACAGACATACTTGGAGCCTAGGTCTGTCACAAATTAACTAAATTAGGCCTACCTCTTAGGTTTTATAGGCCTAGGCAACCCGGCAGACATCTAAGACAGGCCTACCGGTATGCAAGTAGTTTAATCTCGTTAATGATTACATCTTTTATTCTAGGACAACCGTCGACTCTTTTTGAACACGACACTTTGGATTGGGCTCCATCTTTGCTTCTGGGCCATGAAAAAGTCCAGATCTCTACAAATAACGTGAAGCGCCAGGAACGGGTGAAACGTAGAAGAGTTGAAAAATGCAAGATAGGCCAACATGAAACCAGCAAATCGGAACCAAACGTTGAAGCCGTCGAAGATGGACCAATCACAGAGGATAGGCCGGTGACACCAACACTAGAGACTGGTGTAGCATCTCAAACGGATTTAACACGAGTTAGTATAAAACAACTTGAAGAGGATTGCCAGGCTCTCCGAACAGAAGTGTTAACGTCAAAACTTCAACTTCCTCAAAGGACCATTGAGTTTTCGGAGAAATTGCTCGAAAATGACGATGACAAAGTGAAGTTTTATACGGGATTACCCACTTTTTTCATTTTAAAAAAGTTATTCGATTTCTTACAAGATGAGATGAAAAGTAGACTTAACCATGTAAAATATGCGTTGACATCCTTCGAAGAGTTCATGCTTGTTCTCATGCGTCTTAGACTAAATTTACGAATGCAGGATATTGCATACCGATTTGGGGTTAGCCAGCCTACTGTATCGAGGATTTTTTCAAAATGGATTGACGTCATGAGCATTAGTCTAGAGGACCTCATCGTATGGCCTGATCGTAAAACTCTGCACAGTACAATGCCCCGCAGTTTTAAAGAAGCTTTCGACAACAGCAACATTGCTGTTATTATAGACTGTTTTGAAGTCTTTATTGACCGGCCGTCATCATTGTGTGCACGGGCCTGTACGTGGTCACAATATAAGCACAATAACACTGTGAAATATTTGATTGGCATAACACCACAGGGTACTGTGTGTTATTTATCGAAGGGCTGGGGTGGTCGTACCAGTGATAAATACATTACGGAACACTCGGGTTTCCTCGACAAACTACAGCCAGGTGACGTGGTGATGGCTGACCGCGGTTTTGATATTGCCGAAACCCTAGGCTTTGTTGGTGCCAAGCTTTTGATGCCATCTTTCACAAGGGGAAAGCCTCAACTGTCAATTACGGACATTGAAAAGAGCCGAAAGATTGCGTCATTGCGAATACATGTGGAGCGTGTCATTGGACTGGTTAGAGGAAAGTATGAGATTTTAAACGGCACAATACCTATCGATAGTGTATCCACAAAGCCAATAGCTCAGCTCGATCAGATTTGTCGTGTGTGTTGCATACTAGCAAACATGTGCCCACCCGTAGTACCACTAGCCTAAAATGTGGCCACATTTTAGGCTAGTGTTACGTTGGAATGTAGTTGTTCAATGTTAGCATAGGCCCTACAAACGAGTAGGTTTGTAATCTAGGCCTACTCGCATTGCGAACCCTCATGCCGATGTCTTATCATTTAATAGAAACATAACATGTGGAAAGCCAACTGGGGGCTCAAACAAAGACAGTCAAGACATTGTAGTGTTGCATAGGCATACACATCAATGGGGTCTTAAAATGTATTATACATAATTATTATGCAATTGGAGTGTTGATACTAGGTAGTTGATAGAATAAAATAAAATATCAATATCATTCATGACATTTGTCAGTTTTAATTATACAAACACATACAAATAAGCCAAAGCAATACTAAGCTACCCACATTTACATGAGTTGAGTAGCGGTATCTTGTAGTAACACAAAAAAAGTCTTTTGTCATGCATAGCTAATCCTTAAAAACAAAATAATTTGACTAATTTTTATACTTGAGAATGCCTACCATGTAAATATAAATGTCTCTTGTGTGAGGAATAAAACTCAATAATATGTCACATCATTGTACCTCCAGTCAAACTTCAAAGACGTTAACAACGTCGTAAGTGAAGACGTAAAAAAGAAAAATTAAGCATGCTTTTGACAATCGACATTGTTCGATAAGGTCACTTAATAAACAGTATAAATATTGAATTGTATATTTTTAGGGCTGTGCTAATAGAATAGGCCTATTCGAGTTTCCAATAATATTTTTGAATAATGTTTTACCTACGTAGGCCTATATTTCATTCGAAATTCAAACTATTTTTACTTTTGCGAGTGCCGCGGCTATTAATGCACGTCTATTAAAAAGCCCGCTTAAAGTGCAAGTAGCCTAATTTGAATTTTTGCCGCAAGTGAGCAAGAATTTCTCATTTTCATCGACAGTGCGCGCTAGTGACAAATCGAAAATTTTTTTTGACTTTCGTGGTGACTAGAACTAACACAATAGCTGCTGCAATACCATTTCCTACGATATAAGATTTTCAGTGTCTTGATGGTAGCATTGGTTGTTATTTCCATCATTATTCAAAATTATTCGAAGATAAAAATCATTCGATATTCAAACTTTTCTAGTTTGATTTTTCAAAATTCGATTCCAAGTGAAAAATCACTATTTGCAGACCTAACCTACGTACATATTTACAAAAAAAACTACCTACTTCAAAACCTACATATTTACAAAAAAAACTACCTTCTTCAAAACTTGTACGCAAATGGGCCAATCATATTTTCAGCACTTACACGAACCACCATACCAGAGCTATGTTAATTCGTGAATGATTATTTATTTTACAATAAACGAAGCACAAAGATTTCACACTATCCGACTGAAAATGTATTGCAACCCTCGACAATCCCACTCGCAAGCTCGCAATTTGCGAGTGAAAATTTGGTGCTTGCGAGTTGGCAAATTGACACTCGCAGATAACTTATCGTGCGACCGCGCTTTTCTTACGATCTAGCATTTGAATCGCCGCGCCTGCAATACAACTACCGCGCATAGCCTGATGCGCAGCATGGCCTGTTACCAACCACTCGCCAAAAACGAAGTATCAAAAAGTCAAGGTCAAGTTCCAGGCTACCCAACAACGCACGTAACAAAGAGACCTGAAGAGGCTGAAGAGACGAACGAGACGCCTAAACTAGGCGTAAAATCGACGCGCAGGACGAAACCATTCTTAATTATGTTTTTAACTTCATCTGACGTTATTGGAGAGAAATATGAGAATCCACCGACAGCCCTAAATCCAGTGCAACATCCTCCTGATAATAAGTGTAATAATGAAATCGTGAAACTTGCCGAGCATCTCGCAGACTTGCAAACGTCAGCTGCTAGGTTGAAATCACAATGGGGTCTAGGCCTTCCGCGATCTTGGATTTAGTTTTATGAATCATAATAAACGAAAGTAGTGTTTATTATAATTATAAAATCAGTGACCTTGCCCATCTTCATGAAAACATAGACGTAAATCCAGCAGGTGGTAGGCCTAGGCCTATTTGAACTCGCATTGTGCCGCGGTCCTAGGCCTAGGCCTACTTCATTGACTGAGGATCGAACTCCTATTACGTGACGTAAGGAGTTAATAATGCAGTGTTTGCTTTCTTTTAATCGTTATTTTAAGGTTAGATGTCGCCTCAAATCGCGTTTTAGGCCACCAAACATAATAGAGAACCCAAAAATTTTTCGCCGAAGGCGAAAAAGCCTCCGGCGGCTGGGGCTTCGCCCCAGACCCCAGCTGTACCACTCCCCCTACTTGCGAGTGGATGTTACACGACGCGAGTGTACTTTACGTACATTTGTCGAGGGTTGATGTATTGACAATTTTATAATGCCTCTCTGTGCCTCCGTTCTCAACTTTTGAGACTCGAAGACTCTTAAGCCTATGTAATTAGTGCGGATCAATGTAAAGGTCCACAGATACGATAAGTTACGCTTAGGACTTTTAGAACTAAAAGCAAAAATTTTCCTTCCAGTATTATCTTGAAACCAAATTCCAAAAGATAATATAATTACTAGGCCCTAATTAAAAACAAACTTCTTAGTACCTAGTGAACGTGCAAACGAAGTTTGACTGTAGGCCTACCTACTCGGATAATCTTTGAAGATTAGTTTCTGGTTGGCTACACTTAACTTTTTGTTTTTTAGGTTGGAGTTTCTTGCAATCTGGGCAAAACCATTGTTTTGTCCTAGGTTTAACTTTTATCTTTAAACAGTCCCAGTGAAACTTCAGGAATTCACATGATTTGTTCATGCAGGTTAACATCGGTTCCCGTTCTATTTCCCTACAATAACAAATGCTACTGCCTTGTTGGGCTGCAATCGGCTGCAGCACAGTGTCTTTGTTAGAAGTAAAAAACTTGGCAATGAGCTCGGGCAATATCGCACTTTTAAAAAAGTTCAATGCGCTCTCGAACATTTCTCGTTTAATTTCTTCGTCCGGTAAAATTCTTTGAATGAAACATTCTTCCTCCGTCCAAAGAACAAAATCACAGAAATTTGCCTCCCAAACTGCCAATTGTGTCTGGATTTGGTAGTAGTAGGAGTGGGCCTTGTCCAGTTTTATCTCACCATCAACAGTCGTCAGACACGACTTTTTATTTTGGGCTAGGTTCTCGATTGTGCTGTTTTTGAAACAGTATGGGCATTTAACTTCCATTATGCCTTCCCCACAACATGTACATTCAATTTTGCCATCTGGGGATGCGCCTATAAATGGATATTCTTGGGAAATCTTAAAACCACACCCAGATACAACGACATCATCATGTGTGTCCATTATGTGCCTTTCGTAGATATCTCTAGCGACTTTCTCGTGGTTGCAACCCCAGTCTGTGGCTTTGCAATGGAAAGTGCGGTCGGGGTAGCAAATCTTTTTTATCAAACTCGAAGCCGGGTTTACGGGATTAGTGCGGCACACTGCCTTCATGTTTGATGCTGTTATTCTCCCGGCTCGCTGCAGGAACCATTCCCCTGACGCAGCTTGACTGATGGTTTTCCGTTCTATCAGTGTTGCACTTTCTTCCGTAATTGTGATTGTTTTAAACTTTTCTTCGCATTTAACTCGTAGTTCACCATATGACAGATTAGTACAATTTACATCGAACAATAACTTAGTTAGGGGAAGCGGCAGCTCAGGGTCAGGAGAAATTCCAACTTCATTGCAGAATTCCGGCAACACTCGAAACACTGCAACATCTTGTGTGACGTCAAAAATGCCTTTCAAGAAACTTTGAAGCTTCGCAGATGACGGTCTAGTAGTGATTTTGGACGCTGGAGATGAACTTTTCTTCGTGACGGAAGTCTTCTTCCCGTTCTCAGCTGTCGCGTCTAGCTTCTTCTTTTTTGCGTTTTTAGATGAGAAGTCAATCTAAAATGAATGAAATAAAATGAGTTAGGCCTAGTTTAGTACGTATTTGTACATATCTAATTGTCCACCAGTGTGACCATTATAATTACATGGGGAACCCTAGTTTTAAGCAACCAAGCTATCCTTCTAGTAGGTAGGCCTATAATGAAATGATTTATTGATACTATCAGCCTACTTAGGTGGTAGGCCTACTCATATTTCTAATGGAATATTATAATATTTTTATGTACAGGCAGAGGCCTACATTGAAACAAAAATGAATGAATAAAATGATTGTACAAAGCAGTAACATTTTTCCTTTGAATGTTTTTCTAAGCCAACTTCATCGATAAAATGTCTCCCAACCCCACTTATAACAACACTGAGATTGCAATTGCATTCCGTTACTGGATCGGTTAATCGGGGCTCTGATAAAAAGCATCCATTATGCCCTAATACTATCTCATATCTGTGTCTAAATTATAACAAACTATCCTAGGCAATTGCAATTGCAGACATCTCAAATTAATAGGGTTTAGCCTACCTAGGCCTACCCATAAACTAACATTTCTTTAAAACTGAAATGCAAACTTAAAAAATTAGACAAAATGAATACCGTAGCCTACAATCTTACCTGTTCAATTGGTAAGTACGGTACGCTTTTCAATGTCGGCGGCAGCCACTCGTTTGCCTTTCCAGTGCAAGTCGCCGCGTCTCGCAGTTTCACTCCATATTCAATGGCAAATAGAACAGCACCCACATGTGAGCACACCTCCCCTCTTCCAGCCATACAATTGCAGTGAGCGGTAATAATTTCTCCGCTACTTTTCCCCAGAATCCAATTTCGAAGTGGTGGTTCTCTCAAACTTTGAGAGTGATTAACCTGAAAACCAGACACAAATTCAATTACTTAAGGGATAGACTTGAAATATATTAGGCCAATGGGTAGGACATCTATGGCCATGAGCTAGGAAACTAAAGCCTTCATTGCACAACTGTCGGCACTAGGCCTACTATTTTTCGCCAATGTAAGATTGTAGGTCTAGGACTACTGGCAATTCACATGACTTGGATGATTGATGGGGCTATGTTTTACAAAACAAACACTGCAAAATCCATGATTAGGCCAAACCTACATCTTATTCTCTTATAAATATGTGACAGCATATGACAATACCAGGCCATGCCAAAATAGTGTTACCGGTAATGATAATTTGTTTAAATTTTAATGTGTGTAGGTGGTAGGCCTAATGTCTGATCCCCACAAACATGTAACAATGACAAAGCTAGTTAAACAACATAGGCCTAGGCTACTGTTATGCCTAGGTAGGCCTACTGTACCCTACCCTATGTGAAGTTCATCTTGTGGACTAGGTTACGTATAACTTGCATAAACCAAAGATGACTTCAAACTTGCCATGCCAGATTCAGATACCGTAGGCTATTTACTTTTGGGTTTGCGCTAAGCGCGGGCTGTAATGTAGTCCTGACCATTTGTTCAAGAAGTTGTCTGACATGAATTATATTTGGATGCCTAGGGGCTAGGCCATACTACATAGGCCTACAGGACATCTCTAAAACAAATCACACCCTGTGCTTCTCACGAACGCTAGGCCTAGGTAGGTAACCTAGGCCCTACTCTTCGAATTGGTGCGGCAGGAAGGAGGTTACAAGGTTTTTTGTAACTTCTAAGGTTAACCTTAATATAAAGTAGGCAACCTAATTTGACTATTACTGCATGGCATAGCCTACCGCTAGACCTAGGCTTACCATTAAGGCTAGGGCTATGTGTGCTATGGCTAACCTGAAGTGTAAATAGGTGGAGGCATATTTGTGCTATCACTACCAATTAGGCCTGCCTAGATCCTTGGCCAAGGCCAGGGCATAGCTACACTACACTAGGGACTTGGGTACATGCCTAGGACGTAGGCCTAATAGGTCTGAGTAGGGGCAAACGTCAGATTAGCCTAGGGCCTAGGCTCCTACGTTTTGCCAATTGGGCTTACCTAGACTTAAGTTCTTGGCCCTGCCTTTAGGTAGGCGTAGGCTAGGCCTAGGCCCTATGCACAAAGGCCATGCAGACTTATGCATATCAAGGACATAATAAGTAAAAAAACGTGCACTAAGGCTAGGGCTAGGCTAGGCCTAGGGCCTAGGCTATAAGACTTACCTTCCCAAGTATAATTATGTTGGAATCAGGCAGAACCATCACTTTCGGTGGATGAACCCAACCACTTGTAAAAAAGTTGTGGGCGTCCATTGATTTGAAGGCTTTCAGTTGTTCAAGAGTGTAGCAGCTCGTGGAGTAAACAAGGTAGTTGACAATGTCGAAATAACATACACTGGGCCACAACTTTGCATCATCTGAAGCAGAACTTATAACAATCTCGTATGGATCAATATTGCAGCACATAGATATCTTGTTTATATATCTTTCCAAATCTTGACCCACAAGCGAATTAATATAATTTGGTAAAAACACATCTAATTTCCGTGACGGTGCCATCGTTCTACATGCAGTAACCTAACCTCCCTGTCAGCTACTTGGCCATCAACATGGCGGCGAGCGAAAACAAATGACGATCGTGAATACAGCCTCAACCAAATTTGGCATGACAGTGTTGTCGGGTACCTTAATCCCCTGGGCCCCGATTCATGTACATTTATCCCGGGTATAGGTGGTATAAGGACGGTATAATGCAGGACATGGCAGGATAAGGCCTGGTTAAGTCTGAGCAACTCTCATCCAATCAAAAATTTCCAATGCAACAACAGACACAACAAATGTTATTTTCCACTGCATTCCACAGCCATGTAAATCAGCAAATTAGCAAATGAACACTGAAAATTTGCACCATCTTTTGTTTTACATTTTTATTTAGTGACAGAAGATTGCGTGAGATCGTTAAAAGAAAAGAAAAGGCGTATTATTGCCGTAAATTTTGAATAGCCTAGGACTATCATACTATTTTTTATCTGCATTAGGCTTTTAGTAATCAAAACTAGTTATTTGTGCGGGTTGTGTGTCTGAACTAGGTCGTGCAGGCCTAGGGTTGTCTAGAAGAGGCCTAGGGCTTGTCAAACGTGTAACGTTAGTATTAATTTTATCTATTCCTATAGCCTAATGGAACTTTAGGCCTACACTGTTGTATTATGAATAATTTTCTACATCTGGGCCTAGGCCCGAGACGGTTTCTGATTTCTTTTATGAGAGTAACGACAACTTTTCTCGTTTTACACATAGACGCAAAATTTTAAAATGTCCGCCATCTGTTTACATATTTTCTTATTCCCGTGCGAGGCGGGATAAGTCTTCATGAATTGGATTCGGAGTTATACCGCACTTATACCACCTAACTCTGCTTATACCGGGATAAAAATGTACATGAATCGGGGCCCAGATGATGATATTTTCTAAGTTCACATCACGTTTCATGACGGCTGGGTGACACCTCGAAATTACCCCAAATCTGCTTGCTGTATAAGGTGCCTGAGTGTGTAGCGCACCGCGGCTTGGCTGCGGCGCCCTAACGGCCACCTAGATAATTGTGGTATAGCAGGCTATGAATCTCAGCACTTGGTTTTGCAAATAAAATCGTATGCATGCGTTCCATGGGAAATCAGCTGGTATTTGAATACGCTACATTCATAAAAAATATAGTCAGGGCCTACCAACAAAATAGACTGAAACTGTGTCTTGGAGATATTCGAAAACAAACACGTTTTGGCCGACATTTTCCAATACGGCGGTCACTTGGGGTCGCCGCCAACTGGCTATAGTTTTTGGTTGGGTTTTTGTGGTAGGCCTACTGAGCATGCGCACATTCGTTCTGTTGTGTGCGCAAGATCAGTACCATCAAAACTAAAACAAACACTGTAGCCAGTTGGCGGCACCCCCAGTGCCCTTTAAAGTGTTGAGAGTCGCGAAATTAAAACCACGCGAAATTACACTTTTTTCGTGATATCTCGAGAACGATGCAAAATATCTAAAAACTGATTCTGAATCGAATTGTGGTTTTGTTAGAACAATATAATGCAAGAAAAAATATTCAAATATAATAATTGGTGCGGTTTTTATTTAAGATATATGCATTTAATTAATTAAAATTCTAATAAAAAACTTAATTACCATCACATTACAATATTTTTTCTTGCATTATATTGTTCTAACAAAACCACAATTCGGACTAGAATCAGTTTTTAGATATTTTGCATCGTTCTCGAGATATCACGAAAAAACTGTAATTTCGCGTGGTTTTTATTTCGCGACTATCCCATCCTCTTGGAAGATATCTATGGGCACTGACAGAATATTTTCCAAGGGGGGCAATACAAAGCAACAATTTCCATATGTAAAGGGTGGGGCGTTTTTGATTTTTTTAGTTTGGTACTTTATAACAGATTTTGAAGTGTTAAGAAATTAATTAAATTAATTTAAACAGAATATTCAATCAAATCACGAGCTTTATTGTGATTAATGGTATGCCCTAATTTAAATGTTGTGATTACATTTTTTTCTGAGTACACACACTGCAACTTGAATTACATCCAATTTGAAACAGGAAGAAGATATTATAAAATAATATATACGTTTAGTACAGCAGGATGTTGTATACTAAGCTCGTAGGAAAGCTATTACCTATTACTTTTATAAATAGCGCAGGGTTGCCACAAAGAAAAAATAAAAATCCTGTTTGAGCACATCAAAAATCCTAAGAAATCCTTAAATGAAACACCCAAATCCTTAAAAATCCTTTTAATGCCTAAATGTAGCCTACCAATTTCGATATGATATCGATGTATCATAATGTAATTGTTGTAAAAAAAATTGAAAATATAATTTTTTTAAAGAGAACCTAGACATATTTTTAATGATTTGAAACCAAATAGGGTTGATAAGGAATCATTAAAAATGCATTTTTTAAAATGATTTTTACGATCTCACAACCGCGTTTTATGACCCGGCAGACCGGCACCTCCACCAAAATTCCGAATTTTGCATTTTTGGTGTAAATTTTGATATTTATAGGCTACATAGAAAATATTCCCACTTATCGATATCGCATTGAAATATAGATTTTTTGACCAGCACTAGTTAAAAACGGCGTAAAACTAAAAACTATTTTTTTTTTTTTTTAATCCGTAAATTGGAATAACAATCCGTCGATCCGTTTGGCACCCTCAAAATCCGTTAAAACTGATAAAACCCGTACAAACGGCAACCCTGAAATAGCGTAAGTAATCGATCTCGAACGAGAGAGGCAACAAGTAAACGCACTTTCAACATGCAGTCGTGCTGAAGATGGAACCCACAGTGGTTCCGAAACGTCGAACTCATACCGAGTGATTGATTGGATATTGCTTAACGTCTCATATTAATGCACTTTGGCTCTTTGAGACGATGAGTGGTGATAGATGAGGATGAAGTATGAGCAGAAGGGAGGAGGGGAAACCCGGTACCGGCACGTAGCCTACTCCTTTCGAAAAGTACCAAGGGGACTAACGGCTTAACGTCCCATTCGAAGGACGGTGTAACCTTGACAGTCATATAGGTTCCGCCACTAACCCGAACTGCCAAGCAGACGTCGAGGAGAACGAAGCCGTTACACTAGGTCTCGAACCATCCATCTGCTCTAACGAGCAGTATATGCGAGTTTCAGGGCAGAGTGGTCACCCACTCTACCCCTGACCACCCCCTAAATAATAAATTTAAAAAGTATCAACAGCAATTGGAATAATAAGTAGAGTGAAGAGGTTTGTAACTGAGAGAAAGTTGAGGTTTTTTGTAGATTCTTATATTCACTCTGTTATTGATTATTGCTTAGTGTTTTGGGCAGTAAGACCTTCTACCGAATATGTTGTACTCCAGAAGAGAATTGACCATCTGTTTGATCAATTCCTTTGAGCCAAGATTTACAATCTGATTGCTTCTTGATTGAGGAAAGAATGAATTATACCGTGCTGGTAAACACATAATTGAAAGGTATGTATTTAGGTATTCTACCCAATATTTTTAAAATTGTTGAACATGATAGAAATACACATTGCAAATTAAATTTCTGAATCATTAAGAAAGTCCTTTTTTTACAGAGGAGTATCCTTTTGGAATTAAATTTTGTATAATAATTATTAGAAGTCAGTTAACTGAGCTAGGAATCGTACAAATTTAAAAGTAAAATTGAAGCAATGATAATGCATCAAAGAGCAAAGTAAAATTGATTTTTAGTACTATTTATTTGTGGTTTATTGTCCGTGTGTTTGAGTAAAGTTAACCCACACATAACAAAAACTGGTAAAAATACAGCCAAACCTTACACACTCAAAAGAAATTAGATCTAAAAAAAGGGCCACGCTCATCTACCCTTCCACATTTGCGCATTCTTAATTCATAAACATACAGTGTCCCGTAACAACATCCTAGAAAAGCTTGGCAAAATAGAATTTGCAACTAGTATTAATTTAAACAGAATTGTTTATACAAATTCTTTTTTTCTAAATAATTTAAACGTAATGGTCATGCAAATTACTTCAGTGATTTTGAGGATGTTTCAACTTTCAAGTCATATTTTTACCAAGAAGGAATGCTCGTACCCCAACCAAATTTGGCATGTGATGTCAGGTACCTAAATCCCCTCGATTTTGATAGTTTTCAAGTTCACATCACGTTTCAAGACGGCTGGGTAACACCTCGAAATCACCCCAACTCTGCTTGCTATATAAGGTGCCAGAGTATGTAGCGCACCGCGGCTTGGCTGCGGCGCCCTAACGGGCACCTAGATTACTCTTCATAAGTTTTTATTTATGATTTTGCTATTCTCTTTGTTTATTCATTATTGCTTTGAATAGACCTACGTTATAATCAATGTATTTTCCACTGCCTCCTAGATGTGGAGCCACAAGCAACATCTAGGAGGCAGTGGTATTTTCAATAGTATTTTTCTGCCAAGATTGTCTGGTTGCTGGCCACTGGTGGAGCTTGCAACTTGAGTTAGGTGTCCTGTATCATTTTTGTGATCAGTTTTTGACTTGAACCATTTCAAATAATTATATGTCTGAATATAATGAGTCAAGATCTTTTGTGCCTAATTGTAATCAAGATTTGAACTCAAGAAGGAAGATTGGCGTTTGGTGGTTTCTTCTGCGAAAGTTTGATTACTCCCTGATTTTTGGCAAACCTCATATTTGTTTGAGTGGGACTGTCTAAAAAATCATTTTTTCTTTTCGTATTTCTTTTTTACGTTTTTTTTTCTATTCTATTCAATTCATTTTTCTTTCAATTTTCTTTCTTTCTTTCTTTCTTTCTTTCTTTCTTTCTTTCTATCATTCTTTCTTTCTTTCTTTCTTTCTTTCCTTTTTTCTTTTTTTTCATTTTTTTTTTCACCACTTTTTTATATTTGGTTCATAAATTAATTGCATTTAATATCCCTTTTGAATATGTTACCAAAATTGTTGTGTTTAAATGCATTGTTGTTGTACTATTATTACTATTTACTTAACTGTAGTTAATTGTTGTGTCTACATCTATGTAGAGTTACTTATTAGATTTATTATTTTATTGTTATTATCATGCATATTACAATACATACAGCTCTAAAAATGTTAGGATTTCTCAGAAGAAACTGCCTAGACACCTTCAGTCAGAAAACACTACGTATTCTATATGTGACTCTAGTCAGACCACAGGTGGAATACGCCACTCAGATCTGGAACCCAGATCACCTGACTAAAAGTGCTGCTGTGGAGCGCGTGCAGCAACGTTTCATAAAATACATGTGTTTCAAATCTCATACCGAATACCACCGATCAAACTACACAACTATGTGCAACTCCTTGTTTCTAAAATCTCTTGAAAGCAGAAGACGGAGTATGGACATTCTTTTTCTCTATAAAATTGTTAACAACCTGATCGACTCCACCCTAACAGAAAGAATCAACTATCATGTACCACCAAGAAACACACGTAGGCACACAGTTTTCCAAATCCCACCTAGTCGTATAGATGTTTACAAGTACTCGTGTATGAATAGACTACAGTCAACATACAATCAGTTATCAATAAATCACGACCTGGACTTGCATAACACCAGTCTACACACCTTTAAACTGAAAATCAGGGCTATTACTTAATCACACACACACACTCACACAAAAACACACGCGCACACACACACATACACACACACACACACTCATACCCAAACTACACATCCTACTACTTGTTGTAAATATCTACTGTATTATTGTTCTAAATTGTACTATGTATTATGTATCATGTATGTTTATTGTATTGCACTCGTGGGGCTTGCCCCGTTGACAATAAAGAATTAATAATAATAACAGAGTACAAATACTCCACAAGTGTAAATCATATAGCATAGCCTATCGATAAAAAACATAAACTTAAAGACATTAAAATATACACAAAATAATACATGTAACTCTGTAAACATATTTGAAATACTCAATTTAAATGTAAAACTATCAAAATTATTAACATTGAAAATTAAATAACAGATATTCTTGAAAGAAAAGAAATGAAAAATGCATATGAAAGAAGAGACTAATGGAAATAAGCTAGTGAGTAAATTATAATGTTAATATCCTAAAGCTTGAGTGATCACAGATTTAAATTTTAAAATATTTTGTGAGTAGAGATCAATGTCTGTTCCTTCAAGAGGTTTTAACATATTAAATGAATGCTGCAATCTGTTGATGCATGAATTTTTATGGAGGTCGAGATGACTTAGAGCTGGTTGAAAAGTTTTATGATGGCGTGTATGTTTGGGAGGTATATGAAAATTTAATTTGTCAAGAATTGAACTAGTGTTTGTTAAATTATTTACAATTTTGTAAATGTAAACCATATCAGAATAGTTCCTTCGGTTTTCTAACGTCATTAGGTTAGCATCTATTATGGTTATTTAGTTGTCCTCCTTTGTTAATCATTTTTTTAACTGAATAGGATAGACGTTAAATATTTTTTTAAAAAAAGGAAACAAAGACCAACGAGCTACACAAATAAACCCGTGCTGTACACATCAAAGTATCTATGCCTACAGAGAGGTTGTGCGAACTTAGCCAGCCATCGCATCACCCATCACTCGTCGAGCCACTGTCATAGATAGCTCGATTCTGAAGACACTAATAAAAAGGTCAGATCGTTTTAATTTTACCATACGTCGCTCAACCCAGCATCCGAGTTGAGTGACCCCTATCGTGGCTGCCAGGGGTACAGTCCCAACCAAAAGCCACTGGACATTTTCCCGTAATTAACCAAACTGTTGTGCATAATTTTTGGATATTCACTCCTTGTATAGACTAGGTAGTGAAACAATGAATATAAAAGGTTTTATAAACAATTACTAGGCCGCTTCGCAAACACTTTTTTTAGTCGCGTTGATGGATGAGCTTTTTTTAAGTTCTAAGTAGGAATATGCGTGGGATCTCTTTACTTCTTCAAGTTCCATTGCAAAATCACTTTTGTTAAATAAGGATAATTTTTATAAAGTAGTACTAATTGCTATGGTAATACCAATTAATAGAATGTAAAATATTTGGGGGCCCGAAGACTTGCTTTTTGTACGCATTGTAGGTGATTGTTGCCAAGTTTCTATAGTTACTTGTTAATTTTTATATGCCTCAAAAAACTTATATTAAAACCTTTATTTCTATAGATTCCAGCAACTTTTTCTTTCAAAAGGTACTACATCACCATTACTTTAAAGGCATTGTCCGAGTTTCCAACAAGTATCTTTTAAATAACTCTAAAGATTATTTATGAAAAGAATGTATTTGCAAAAAATGCCTATTGAGTGTGGTGTGGGTTGTATGGGGCTTTCTTTTCAACCCGCGCAAAATAGTTTTGACGTCAGTGCTGGGCACGGTCCTCGTTCTTGCCACCTGCTACGGAGCGAGCTATTCAGTGTGTACGTCGGACGTCCGAACTCTTTAGTTTGCCGTTTAGTTTTGTAAATGAGAATTGTAGTTTCATATCATACGTGTTTTATATTTATATTTATACTAGCGCTGATCATCGTTTATGTTACGTGATTTTAGTTATGAGCACTAGTGTTTCAATTTGACATTTTGAGCGAGTTTTTAGTGGCAATGTTGAACTTTGTGTCAGCCTGAGTAATTGCAAGTTGTAACTTGTAATAATGACATATTTACATTCAAAACTACTTTAACGTGTTTTATAACTCAAACTGTGACTCGCATGTGAATAGTTACATATTCTGTGTTCAGGGCCAACGTAAGCGAGATTACATTTGGCCGCCCCCAGTGGTGTCATCCAAAAATTATTTAAAGGTAAACGATATTTGAAAAAAAAAAATTACACCACGTTATTTCGTCATGTTTTAACTGAAAAATGGCAAGTCAAGGGATTTCCGTTTTGTTTATGAAGTTGATTTTGACGTAAAAAATGTCAATTATTGATTGTCTTCATGTGTATAAAAGAAAGTTTTGCACAATAATAGACATTTTTGAAATAACATAAATTTATATCTGAAAAACTAAAACTAAAATTCCTGCACTTGGTTCTAAAAACTTTAAAAATGCACGTTAAGTTAAATATGTTAGACCCCACCCCCACCCCCATACGGACAATACGGGAGTACAGAATACAGATTCATGTGAAACGTCAATGTTTGGTAAAGTGTTGAATGTTACATTTTTGTTATACTACAAAAACTTTAATTTAGTTAGTAATCAGAAACAGTGATATTTATCTTGTTCTTTCAACATGTAAAATCGGTTATTAGAAATGTCAGGGCGGCAATGCCACCCCTAGGAAATTGTGCCGCCGTAAGCGGCGCTTACGGCAGCGAGCTTGAGCGAGGCCTTCCTCGGCTGGAGCCAGCCTAGCAGGTAGCCCTGCAGTGACGTCACCATAGGCGGCCTACGCGCTGTGCAGGGCTTTAGTAAAAGAGTGATTATTTGAGACATTTTGAAATAACTTAAATTTATATCTAAAAAACTAAAACTTAACTTCCTGCACTCGGGTCTAAAAACTTTTAAAATGCACGTAAAGTTAAATATGTTAGACCCCACCCCCACCCCCATACGGACAATACGGGAGTACAGAATACAGATTCATGTGAAACGTCAATGTTTGGTAAAGTGTTGAATGTTACATTTTTGTTATACTTTAAAAACTTTAATTTAGTTAGTAATCAGAAACAGTGATATTTATCTTGTTCTTTCAACATGTAAAATCGGTTATTAGAAATGTCAGGGTGGCAATGCCACCCCTAGGAAATTGTGCCGCCGAAAGCGGCCGCTTACGGCAGCGAGCTTGAGCGAGGCCTTCCTCGGCTGGAGCCAGCCTAGCAAGTAGCCCTGCAGTGACGTCACCATAGGCGGCCTACGCGCTGTGCAGGGCTTTAGAAAAATCGTGATTATTTGAGTTCCATAAGTCTCAGCGACCTGTATTTTCTTGTATTGTTCTTGAATTGAATCAAGGCACCTTCTGAGGAGCTTGTTATGGAAACCGAGACCATTACTTTAATGTCCATGTAAAATATGAACGTTATAGCCTCCCCCGTTTGGTCAGAATCGGCCCAAATGTCACAAAAATATTGCATTAAAAATCGAAAAAAGTGGTAAAAGTACGATATTCATGAGAAATATTTCTTCGATTGTACCCAAAAACGTGGAAGGTCCTAAGTTCAGAGATTTCGAAGGTCCCCTACAATTTTCATCAAGATTGCACATGCCGTTTGTCCGGTAGAGAGCAAACAAACAGACAAAATCAAACAAACAAACAAACAAACAAAAAACACCCAAGCTAATTTTTTTGGGGGGTCAAGGAAATTGAAGTCTTTGCTTTGCTCATCCAATTAATTAATCTGAAAGAACAATATTAAGGTTTAGTTTTAAGGCCAATAATAGGCACGGTGAACAATGCTAGTTTAAACAGTGGGTTTTTATTACCTATATTTTATAAACCATTCATTATCTGATTGTCTTAGTTGTAATTTCAAATAAATACATTGCTTAGGCCTAGTTAGTCCAGTTATAGGTCGCAGGAATTGTTATTATTGCTAGAATCCCCAAATCCATTCTCCTCCACTATATTATCAAAATTATACCTTAAACCCTTCTCTCGAGAAAGTTTAGAGTATCGTGAAAATTGTAAATACCTTGGAGCACTGTTAAATAATAAATTGAATTGGGGAGAGCACGTAAGCCAAGTTATATGTAAGGGAAATAAACAAACAAATTTTGTGATGAGAAACTTGAGAGGATGTACCGGTAGTGAAAAGGTAAAGGAGAAAGCATACATTGAAATTGTTAGACCTTGTTTAGAGTATGCTGGGTTAGTGTGGGACCCACACTCAAAAATACATACTGATGCTATAGAGATGGTGCAAAGAAAAGCAATTAGAAAGGTACTAGGTAAATATGGAAGGAGACATAGTCCAAGTGAAATGATGGTAGATCTAGGATGGGAATCATTACATGAACGTAGAATAAATGCTAAACTGTGTGCCTTTTACAAAGTATTAACAGGTCAACCGGCTTGGGATGACCTAAATAAAAAGATTATTTTTGCACCATTTAGAGGTAGAAAAGATCATAGTATGAAGATATTTGTTCACAAATGTAACACGGATGTAGGTAAACACTCCTTTCTTGGTTCTGTGACCAAGAGTTGGAATGGTTTGGATGAAAGAGTTGTAAATCCATTGCCTAGAAATGTCTCTGAATTCAAAGAGCGCATAAGAAAATACCAAGGTTGTTGTTGACTCTTGTCAGTGCCCTGCATTTGTGCAGAATATGTGGTTATTGTTGTAAATGTTTGGTAACCGAGTTGATGAACTCAAAACTGAACTTAATAAAGTTAATCTAATCTAAAATCTAATCTAATATTGGCTAAGAGCAGCACTAGCAGACTATCTACCATAGGCGCCGACTACGATGGTGCTTGGGGTCTAAAGCCACCCCTGAGATTGGTACTTGATTGTTTGAAAAAACATTAGCTGCTGACTATGTCTCGATTTATCATCCAGTCATAATTTCCTGAATGAAATCACTGTATTTTAGTGAGGGCTTGATCTTAGCTCGATAGTGGTAGAATAGTGTAAAGTGTAAGCCTAATAGGCAGTGGCGTTTCCTGCATAGGGGCAGGTGGGGCTGAGCCCCACCACAATTTATAGCACAGCAAAAATAATCAAAAATCGCTTGAATTATTTATTTAATTACAATCGTATTCAATTTCCATGCCAACAATAGAATTCGAGTCAAGAGTAGTTAAAAAAATATCACAGCACCGGCTGCCACAGCCACGTGAAGCGTTCCTACGATATCTTCACGCGGGGCTAGCGCTGGCTAGCCCTAGTCGTTCTATGCCTTAGAATGCACGTGTAGCTCCGCCCACACGGCGAGCGGATCGCGCCGCGTACGGTTCCAAGAGGGGCAAATCGGTCCTAGCCCCATCCCGTGTAAAACACTTGACGGGCGGACAAATTCAACGCAAATACTTTGTGTAATCGACAGGATGGAAAAAATATGACAAAATGTAGTTTTTGGAACGATATTTTGCATCTATTTTACATGTGGACTCAAATGTTTAAACCTGATTTAAATTCAAACTATATTGATAAAGTTATTTTGAACAACGTAGTACTTTTACGACTTTTGAATTCACTTTTTTCTGCAATTAAATTTATTCTCCTAATAATTAGACGAGTGAGCGCAGCGAACGTAGTCTGCAACGCTACTCGATCGGGCCTTGGTCGTGATTAATTCTGTGTGTTAAATGTTTGTTAAATGTATGTTAAATGTCTGTCTGTCCGGTCCCATACGGCCGAACGGCCAAATAGACTGAGCTGAAATTTTAAACAGACATCCGTGACCAGGTAACTGAGAACTGCTAACAAAATGAGCACAATCTGTTGCGATTTAAACCTGCAAGAAATAAAAAACTGAAAAATACTTTGAAATGTATAGGGATTATTTTAACGACAATGGTTTTCATTTTGAAAAAATATTTTTTGTTTGTTATTTACCTGGCTGTGAAATGCCGTGTCCAAGGTTAATCGAATGTTGGACGTCAAGGTACCCCCAAATTCCGCTCGTAGATTGAGTAAACCTTGCAATATTTTCACGTATTTCGTACTGGCTATGTTTTCCATAGTATTGTCACAGATGATGGACTACACTGCGTTATATACATTTCAAAACATGTTAAATAATTTAAAAAATACAATCCAGAAATTACAAAATCTTTCCCGACTATTGAACCCACGTCTCCCACATTTCGGCTATAAGGGCGCTTTAGCCAACTCTACTAGGAAAACGCCAAAGTCGTTGTTAGACGAGTGAGAGAGTCATGTGTTGAGTACGCGGGAACATTTGCATTTAAGTTTGATTATAATATTCGTATAAATAATAGGGTATTTAAGTTTAGGTCATAGTTTAGGCCATAATGCTCCATTGTAGCCTATGATAGGCTAGGGAGGCCTAAGGTAGGGGGAAAAAAAGGAATGTTAAAAAGTCGTTGTTAGACGAGTGAGAGAGTCATGTGTGGAGTACGCGGGAACATTTGCATAAAAGTTTGATTATAATATTCGTATAAATAATAGGGTATTTAAGTTTAGGTCATAGTTTAGGCCATAATGCTCCACTGTAGCCTATGATAGGCTAGGGAGGCCTAAGGTAAGGGGAAGAAAAGGAATGTTACCGGGTACTCAACACATGGCTCACTCACTCGTCTAACAACGACTTTGGCGTTTCCCTAGTAATAATTATTCATACTTTCTACACTACTTCTTCAGCATTTATCAATAACTTTGGTAGGATTCAAATCAAACAGGTTGGTCCTGGTAGTTCTCCGAGAAAAATGTATGTGAAAACATGAATTAAATGAACTTGCCCCACCTGACTTTGAAGGCACGAAACGCCACTGCTAATAGGCCTTCTAATTTTTACTTTTGTGGAAAATGAGAAATTTTTTGCTCTTTCATTTAAAAATTAACCTAAAAAAAATGATATCTAAAAAATCCAAATTTGTAGAACAGTCAGAAAAACAATGTGAAGTGAAGCGGAACTAGAAAAATTAGAAATTTTTAGCTTTTTTTACAAAAACATCACTTTGAAAAATTGGACGGTAACTTAGGGCTTCCTGGCCTGTCCAAAGTTGGGAAATGAGCAAATTATAGAAGATAAGCGGAAGAGGAATGCAAATTTAGATAGGCCAAAGAGTTTTTTCTTTTGGTACCCTACAGTCTAGGTCTATTGGAAATTTTTTGCTCTCATAAAAAAAAATCTTATTGTTACTTAGGGCCCCAGGGCTGTTGGAATTGTAACTAATAAACAAAATAACAGTGCAAATTGTGATAAGAATGTTTTTCATTTTGTGGACATACCTATTAGAAATTGACTTACCGTACCTTTTACCCAACTAAGGACAGATTTAAACATTGCGAAATTTTTCGAATGAATACAACAAAGATGCAAATTAGAACTTGGATAGATAAAAATTGTGGTCTAAACATTTTATTTTTGGCTACAGAGGTACCAAGTTCTTTACCGTGCTTGTCAAATATTTGGCCCTCTGCAAGGACGTGAGAAGTACGCAATGTTTACGTCACGATTAGTGGCTGCGCAAGCATCCACAATTATTATTGTTATTAAATCGTGTGTTGTTACTTAATGTTACTAGGTAGGCTAGTGACTTCTAGTTTTTGCAATTGCATAATGCAATGCAATTGCGCCGCTCCCCCCCCCCCCCCTCGGCGTTCATGCTGCCAGCAATGTAACTCATTTAGGCCCTATGTATCAAAAGATTTTTTTAAAAAAAAATAGACAAGGGCAACACAATAAAATGTAGGCCTATTTGACGTAGTGAAATGTCTTTTAAATATTTTTTTTTTTTGATATTGCTTTATGTCTCATATTTTTATGCAACTTGGCTAATCGAGACGAAGGGAGGGCGCAAGGGATGACGCGGGGGAACAAGGGGTGGACAAAGCCTGTGCTGGTCAGAACCAGCCACAAGCGTATGGGGAGGGCAGGGGTTCCCCCAGTCGTGGTTGTCTCTGTCTGTGTCATCATCCGTCCGTGTTGTCATTGTCGTCGCCGTCGGAGAGGTAGTCAAAGGGAAGGGGAAAGTTCCCCAACCACGACCCAGAGCTCGCCATTAGTTTCAGGGAGAGAAACTCCCCTAATCAAGGGCCAAACCACGAGAAGGTTGCGAGTTGGAATTTGATGGCCCTTTTAAATGCTAATACCTTAGGCATGTTATGCAAGATACCACTAAGAATGGGTGACTCACCAGAGCTGCTGTGGCGAGCACCGCCCCCGGACACTGGTGACGGTGACTCCTCCCCCAGTCGCTGCGACCACCTCCACCCCCTCCACAGTCGTCGCCAGGTCGAGACGCAGCTGAGCCAGGTCGGCTGACTGGCGACCGACATCTGAAAACAACAGCCAGTCAGTCAGGGCGCGGGGGCAGGTACAAAATAAACAATGGCAACATGTTTTAACTGTTCAGAAAGATCTAAACTAGGGTCAAGCGAGGTAAAAATGATACAGAAAACTACACTTTGCTATGTGCAGCTTAATTAGGCCTAGATCTGCTTATGATAAAAATGTATATTCTTATGACATGGAAATTTGATTCTAAATTCAACCAGACAATTTAGTTTTTAGTTTTTATAGCCATTTAGGCCCCTACATATTTAAATAAATAAAATGTGCGTCATTTTTACCCAGCACTTTGGGCAAAAATGATACACGTGTGTTTAAAAATGATACACTGTGTTTTAAGCCCTTAAAAACATAGCTATAGGTTAGGAAGAGGGAAAATAATGATACACATGGATAATTTGATTAACAATCTACAAAATAGTCATACCGATGTCATTTTTAAATATTGTTTTTCATTTTTGAACGGAACCATTTGTATCCTGGGAAACTGGCCTTGGCCTAGGCCTCCAAGACCTGGCTGCAGACCTTTGATTTGGCCTGAGCTCAAAATAAGGCCATCATAATTTAAGAAGCTTAAAATATTTAAATGGTACTATTCACAATTAATTTAATCCACAAAAAAAAAATCTTTAAATTCACCTTGAAAATTGTTTGAGCTGAATTAACATGTGTTTTGGCCAGCCATTGACCATATCATTTTTACCCCAAAGAGTGTATCATTTTTGTACCTCAACTTTCAGCTTCAATTCCTGCCACATGGCTCTAGGTAGCAGCACTCTGCAGTGCTTTCTTAATAAAGTGCAGCATTGACAATGATTGGAAACAGAGAGTGGTAAATTTGAATGAGTAGTGGAAGAGATTTCATTGAAAGTGTAAGTATCCGTACCGGTACCCCCCTATACAAAGTTTTTTGGCAAGTTTTACAGGCACATTTTAAGTAATTACGGTATTTCAAGTTTATTGCCATCCACTAACATAGGTAGCTATAATTAATATTATATTTAAGACTAAATAATGAGTTATTATTACCAAAAGAAAAAAATGAAAAAAGTTAATAAATAGGCCTAGGCCTACTTATCAAAATGCCACTGTATCGTTTTTGCCCAATATTTTGTGTGTATCATTTTTACCTGACGTGACCCTATGGCTAAATGGCCATAGTGTGGCTAGTTGGTCTTATGGTTAGCATTCCCACTATTTAGTCAGAAAACTTCTGATTTCGACTCAAGTCCATCAGTTCTTGTCTTACGAATTTGTAAACGGTGACTTTAGAGCCGTCCTAGCAACGAGGCACATAATAAATTTAAAGTTGTACTGAATCGGCCTTGTTGATTCTGGCGTTGATTCGGCGGGTGTTTGCACTGTCCATACCACCAGGGTACGAATTAACGACTTTGCAGAGGGTGGGATGGCTTGGAATACCTAGTATTTGCGTTGACAAACCGGGGTCTGGGGCAAAGCCCCAGCCGCCGGAGGCGAAATTTTTTTGGGGTATTATTGCCCTTGAGATGGCCTTAGAAGCGATCTGAGGAAAAATTTGGGGGATTATTGACCGCAGGATGGTATTAGAAGCGATCTGAGGTATTATTTTGAAAGGAATATGTGTAAATTGACGCATTATTTATTAACATTACGAGATAAAGTCACTTGATATGATATGAGATGAGATATGGGAATCCAGAGGTGGTCGTCGATTGCATCGGGGCCTACAGTGTTGGCTTGGTGGCTTTGGTTCACTGTCCCCCACTGAAAATCAGTTAGCCTGTGACTGAGTGGGTAGACTCTAAAATACAGATTTATTTATTTATTTGCCTAGTAGGGCCTAAACCTAGGCCTATACGCCTAGTAAATCACAGGCCATTAATTTTTTTTTTAAATAGTAGGGAGGCCTAGTCCTAGGACCATGCAAGTAATATTTTTTTTTTATAAGATAGGGCCTATCCCTACAAAATATGTACGGCAGGGCAGGCCCTCATAATAAAATGTCAGGTAGGGCCTACCTATTAAATTTTTATGTAGGCCCTACCGTACCGGTAGGTACCGTAGCCTATTGTGAGCTGTTCAGCAATTTTAATTTTGAGGTTGAATTTTTAAAATAGGGTCTGTTGGCCTATGTGGACTGTTTTAACTTTTTATACCTGATGATTGTTTAAACAATTAGCCTAGGCCCTTATGCTTTAAAACATGTGTAGGGTACCGGTACGCACGTGTACGCAGGTCCTACTTTTAGTCCTTTACAGCCGAAGCCTCGGCCCTGACTGATTTGATAAGTAAGACTATAGGGAGGCCTAGGCCTAGTCCTCTCAGGTTACGGCCTACAAGGGGAAAAGCATAGGTTAGGGGGTGCAAAGCAGGTATGTTTTACAAAATTATCATTATTATTAGGCTATTTTTATAAAACAAACGCGCTTTGCCCCTCCCCCCTCCCCCAATCTATGCTTTTCCCCTTGTAACAGAGTTGGCCCATACAATACCAACTGCAATATTAGGCCTACCTATCCTAATGGGGGGGTGGGTTTGAACATAGGTAAATGTAAGGTGGTTGGTTTATTGCGACGATTAATTAGGCCTAAGGTAGGTAGAACACTTTAATGGGGGCTGTTATGGAGAAAGTAGGAACTTTATAAGTTATAAGTACCCTACTTGGGGGTGATGTTGGCAGATGATTTGGGTTGGGGGGATCAGGTGCAAGAAGTTGTTAAGAAGGGGAATAGGGCTCAGGGATTCATTATGAGAAGTCTAAGAGGGGCCAGCCGGGGAGTTAAAGATCAGGCATATAAGGTGGTGGTTAGACCTGTCCTGGAGTATGGGGTGGCGGCATGGGATCTGTATAAGCTGAGGGAGGTTTTGGAGGTAGGCCGAGAAGGTTCAACGTAGGGCGGTAAGAAGGGTTAAGGGGAAGGTTAGGCGGTGGCGGTGGGAGGAGGATGTGTAGTTAGTTAAGTTTTTTGTCAAGCCTCTTTTACATCTTTGTTACATTTAGGGGCCTATAGGTAGTATGATGTCTTGGTACCATACAGAATTATCAAGTTGTCATGTTAGTTTGGGTTTAGGTAGTAGGGCTTATAACCTATGCACAGGTATAGGCCTAGTCACATTAAAAAATTGAACAGTGATGTTCAAAGTCACAAAAGTAGAATATAAAAAAATTACCATCAACATATTTAGGGCCTATCACAGTTACTACCAAGGAGTAGATTTAATTGGATGAGCGTAGCGAGCGAAGCGAAGATTCCATTCCACTACACTGGAAAAAAAATCCGGAACGTTTTTTTTTTTTCCGTATTTTTGTGTTCTGTAACACGATTCCGGCTAAACCAATTTGAAAATGCAATGAAATTTTATGGAGATCTATGAAATCTCTGAACGAAGAACTGCACGGGGGGAAAAATCGATCGAAAAATTATTTCTCATGAAAGTCGCATTTTTACGATTTTTTTTCGATTTAAAAAAAAATTCTTCGACTTATAACATCTAGCCTACATGCTTTATCTGATTGTAATGATCTTCTCACAGAACCTTAATTTTACGAATAAATATATTCGTGTGAAACTTGAGCGCAATCGAAAAATCATTTCTCATGATAATCGCAATTTTACGATTTTTTCAATTTTTAACATTTCTTCGACGAATAAAACCTAGGCCTACATGCTTTAGGCCTATCCGATTGTAATGATTTTTTCACAGAACTTTAATTTTATGAATTAATATATTCCTGTGAAATTTGAGCGCAATCGAAAAATTATCTATTAAAAAAATCTCAATTTTACGCTTTTTTCGTTTTAAAAAAATTACGCTCATCCATCAACGCGGCGGGACTTAAGCGTTTTCCTAGTAATAATAATTAGCACTTCGCAGGACCATCACTAATAGGAGTCATAAAAGTATAGGGCCTAAAATCCTATATCAATAAAACAGGCCTACACAGGCTTGTTTTAAAAACTGACACACACTTGCCAACAAAATATTAAAAGATATGAGGTCATCAAATCCAATATCAGTAAAATACACATTCATTTACCAAACCAACAAAAAACACTTGTTAAAACAAAAAAACATTGGGCTTATCCCACCTACCCTTCATTATAAGTGGTTGTGGTTGATCATAAAATTCATTTACAGAGTAGTAACAATGTGACAGCAGCAACTTTGTTAAAGTTTTCTTAAATTATTATTTTATGTCACTTATATGTAAAGGATGTATGGAATGTAAAGAGGGTAGGCAGTGGCGGATCTAGGACATAATCACGGGGGGGGCGATTTGCGTGTGCATGTACAGTCGTGGGAAACGGACTAAGCGCGGACGCACGGGGGGTATGGGGGGTGGAGCCCCCCATTAATTGCGCCGCAGGCGAAAATTTTGAAAATCAGGTTTTTAGAGTGCATTTGGTGCGTTTTAGAAAAAAGTGGTGGGCGGAATGCAATACGGAAACAATGTTGTAGTTTGTGTGCACCAATTTGTTTTATCGTCATGTCGAGCTTACAATTTACAGCATTGGCCTAGATTGCAACATTATTATAAACGTTTGATCTTATTTTCAATAATTCATCATTTTATTTATTTATTAAACGTCTATCCTATTTAGTTAAAAAACGATTCACATAGGAGGACAACTTAATAAATCGAAGTACACTGATGCAGACACATTTCAGAGGCAAACTGATTATTTCTGACAGCATAAAAGAAAGTTGATTTTTATTGGGAGTTTTAAATAAATAGCGCCGCAGGCGAAAATTTTGAAAATCAGGTTTTTAGAGTGCATTTGATGCGTGCACAATAAAATAATAAAATCATTTTTTTTTTAATTTTTAAAGAATCATGGGGGGCGATCGCCCCACCACCCCCCCCCCCTGTGTCCGCCACTGAGGGTAGGCCTACCGGTATAGGCCTATGACAGTGTCACTGCAATGTTAGGAGAGTTGGGGTGGCAGTCATAGAGGGAAGAAGAAGGGAGGTTAGGTTGTTGTGCAATATGTAGCCTACAGGGCGGCTATGGGAAGTAGGGGGTGGGGGGACATCCGCAGTAGGCTGCAGGAGGGGCTTTACAGGGGTAGTGGGATCATTCATGGAAGTTCCAGCGTCAAGTAGGCCTAGTAAGAACGGATCTGGGTCGGTATGGTTTCTTAGAAAGGACTGTTAGGGAGTGGAATAACTTGTCTGGGCACTTATTCCGCTAGGGGGGTCCAACTTTTGTACACCTTGTTTACACTGCTATATTGCCTTGTTACTACTTATGTTAAAGGTGTACTTTCGTTAGGTTAGCCGAACTTTCCCCTGGCTACAGTGCGCCGCGCTAGTTCTAGGATATAATCGATAAGAGAACACCGGAAATCCTTTTCGTTACAGTGTATATAAAAGTTGGACCCCCCTAGCCGAATAAGTACCCTTGTCTGGGGATATTGTAGGTGTAGTGGGTCTTTGAGGGAAATGGAATTTAGATTGTTTTTAGGGGAGGATATAAATTAGGTCTGGGGGGGGGAGTGAGTGGTTGCCACCGGGCGGAAGGGCCCATTTGTTACCGTTAAGAAATGTTATGCTATGCTATGTTATGTAAATCCTAGGCCAAGGGCAAGTCAAGGCCCAATCCTAGGCTACTACTAGGCCTAGAGTGTTATTGTAGGCCTATTCTTACGCCTTGCAGTTGATCCACTAGATCAGTGGCTGAAACTACTTCACAAAGATCACTGACCTTTAAAATAGAAGGTCATGTGATCGAGTGGATCCAACGATGCTTCAAAACCCATCTCGGAAATGATTGCAGCGACCTTGTCTATTGTTAAATCACATCCTTGCCGTATAGTCACACTTGCTTCGTTATTTTCAAGTGACACTTCAACGCCTTCCACACAATGTAACTGACCAATCTCGCTTTCAATTATTTGAATATCTGCCGAGCACGTCAATCCCTGCAGTCTTATCACATAAGGAAGTGAGGTCATGAATACTATCAGGCTGCCTGGGCTAGAGGCTACTAGCCTAGGCTAGGCCTAGTTATCTACGCCTCCACATAATCAAAATCACGTAATTCTTTTTACTATGCCTAGAACTTGTCATGTTTAAAATTTACGTAAATTCATAATTGGCTCACTCAAATTTCTAACAGACTGACATCACATGGGGTCAAGCCCTAGGCTTTGTGTGGACCTTGGTTTTTGGCAGCGTCGTAGGCCCAACTAGCCCGCCCTAGCCTAGCAAGCACTTAGGCCTAGTCTTTCAATTCAATACAAATACGCACTGAAAATTCAATATCTTGAAATATAATCGATACCAAAGAGTTGTATATGCCCATTAAAGTTATTAATAAGCTCAAATATCTATAGGCACCTCAAAATATAGGCCTATTCTAATGTTTGGTTATGTCAACCTGTCAAAATGGCAAACTAGGCTTACCAACCAAATACTTATTACATTTTCTCGCAACAGGGTTACCATTGTCATTGATTTAAAGTACGACATCACTTTACTTTCCCGTTTACCGTCAAATTAAATCTCTGGTAATTATCCTGTAAATTTACTGTGAAAATAAATCAAGATAGTAAATTTTTATGTTTTCATTTTTTTTACTAGGCCTAGCTACCATTAATTTACCATTGATTAATCATCCAGACGGCGGTGGCGGTGTAATAGGCGGTGGATTCAACATGGCGCGGGAGGGTATCTTTGGCAAGGATTGTCAAATGTCAAGCTCCTAAAAACACAACTCAGCATAATCTATAAAGATTATTATTCCACATGAAAGTAAGTAATATTGACTAGGGCCTAGGCAAATTAACAACCTAAACCACACAATTCATCACAATTTTCATTCGTGTTTCTGCTCGAGATCACAATAGGCCTAGGCCCTAGGCCTAGGCCTACCGATAATTACCCTCGGCAATAACAAGACGAGTTGATCAATATTACGAGACAGACAGACACTCGTTAGGTCCATGGGTCCAGTAAGACCTTTTGGGTGGGTTTAGGACCTTTCTGAACAATACCCATTCTCAATCTCAATCTTGGTAGGCCTGGTCTAGGCTAGGCCTAGGGCCTACCCAGAGCCGCATCTAGGCCTAGGCTACCCTTGACTCGTAAGTAGCCTACCTAGGCCCTAGTAGGCCTAATCTCAACCATTAACCACCCCTAGGCCCTACATGGGGCATGTTTCTCCATCAACCTCTACTAAGCATGTTTCCCCATGACCCCTACTGGGGCATGTTTCTCTATCAACCCCTACTGGGCATGTCTCCCCATCAACCCCTACTGGGGCATGTCTCCCCATCAACCCCTACTGGGCATGTCTCCCCATCAACCCCTACTGGGCATGTTTCCTCCTGGGCTCTTCTCCTGGAATTGGTCTCGTCGGCAACTAACCAGCATTGTTATTGTGCTGTGGTGTCTAATGGTGGTTCTGTATTTGTGTTAGATAACAGCTTAAATTTTGTAATATAATAAATTGTAAACTTGTACCTGTTTATAGACTCTAGGGAGCTATCCGAATAGTGCCAAAACGCGTTCATTCCCTGGTCTTATTCTCGTTTTACGTCACCGTTAGGCGTCATGATATCCATGACGTAGCTAGTAGCATCCGAATAGTCGAGCGCACGATCGAGACTCGCCGAAATCTGGGAATGAGAACAAGAATCGGAAAAGGACACCTGATCTTGTTCTTAGTACTAGAACATGGCTGCTGTTTACGATACGTCCGATAAATTACATAAATAAATTAAAGATAAAATGCATGAAGCAATCTAGTAACAAGACCAGGAATCAGACCAAGAATAAGAACAAGACCAAGTAATGAGACCAAGAACGGCAAAGAACACTATTCGGTTAGGTCCTAGGCCTATAGTTTTGTGAGTTGCAAATTGTAAAGATAGGGCTAAATTTGTATCTTTTTTTGTTATTTAATTTACAAAATATTATGTTACTAGATAAGCCGACCGACAATTAGGCATACCATATTTTATTTATGTTTATTTATTTTAAATCATTTTTGTTCATTCTCGTGTTTTTAAAGCATTTCAATAGTTGAGAATTTACAAAAAATTCCTCATTCGGCGATAACGGACTAGATAGGCCTACCACCTCAAGCTTTGACCGAGAATCACCATCAATAATCACCATATCACCACTCAATATCACTGCCAATTATCAATGTTAGGCCTATATATTATGTCATTGTAGAGCTTTGAACCTATTTCTTGGCTTTGAATATAATATGCAAGTTTGCAACATTTTTCACCTTCGGCAATGAGCTGCCACAGTGCCACCTCGAGTTTTACCCGAGAATGGCAAACTGAGTAAAGCAAGATTGATCTCCCTCTCTCGCCTCATTTTCAATTCCTACGCTATTTATTCATTATTTGTTAAATAAATGAGGGTATAATGAAAATGTTAAGATAGGTTATTTTTTTTTTAAAGTCATGTAAATAGTTAGCACCACCTCTGATTTTCATTCCTCTCCAAGTGTAAACTAGCAATAGATTTTAAAAAAAGGCCGCCCAAAAAAACCTACATCGTGGGGAAAAAGGCTTGCCGCCCCCCTACCTCCTTCGCTTAAAAATTTCAATACGTATTTTTTAAACCACTTTAAATTTTCCCAATTTAAATTTTTCAATTTTTTTTTGGACAACAACAAATAACAATATTTTTACAATTTTTAAACCCATTTTTTTTCCCCGTGTAGTCCTTTTTAGTTTAAAACAAAAAACTTAATGAAGTTTACACAATAGTAATAGGGTATAAATCTATACATCAGTACATCTCTATAACAAAATACACACTAAAAATCAAAATACACTACACTAACAAATAATCATCTTCATTACATTGTCTCTCATATTGGGTTTTGGGGGCAAATAAAATGGCTAACTACCAAAAACCCCAATGATACAGGGGCAAGTTTCCAATTTTACTTTGTTAATTAATTTGGGAAAAAGAGAAATGAAAAGAACTTAAATTTTCCCAATTTTTTCAAATATTGTAACATTTAACAACCAAACTGATTAAAAATTTGGGTGGGGTCAGTTGATGTTAAAGCCCTTTAAACCACTGTTTTGGGCTTTTTGTAAAAAAAATTTTTTGTAAAGCCTTTTTTTAATTTAATATATTAAAGGAAATATTTTTTGATTTTTTGGAAAAAGGTTGTAGGGGAATTTTTTTATATAATAAAGGTTTTTGGGGGCCCAAGGTTTTTTAAGGAAACTTGGGGGCTAAGAGGGAGATCTTTGTTTTTCCCCTTGGGTGTTGTGAGTATTTACATTGGGCATTAACTGCAAGGTTTTGGATGTTTTTCTTAATGTTTAAAGCCCTGATTTAAGAATTGAAAAGACAGGAATTTTAAAGGAATGTTCAGAGCAATAAAGAAAGGGTTTTTAAAATGCCCCCATTTGCCCAGGGAATAAAAATGCTCTAATTCCCTCTTTTTTGGTACAATGAAAACTTTAATTGAGTTGACTTCCCCAAAATTCAAACCCCCTTATCTTAAAATTGTATTCAAATAGAGAAAGTAGAAATACTTTAGTTTTTAATACATTGCTTATTTTTTTTGATGTTTTTAAATTTGGGGCAAAAAGGGGGCGGGGAGCTGAGTTTTTTTCAGTATTTTTAATGTGGCAGGGCCATTTTAAGGGTTTTTATCTATTGTTGACCTGGGGAAATTTTTTTGTTTGTTAAACTGAGTTTACAACTGATTTTAAATTTAAATTTGCTAGGAAATGTATGAAGTTTGTGTTTTTTTTTTTGAATTGAATGGAACTGGATAAAGTTGTTTTTAGAGAATTAAGAAATAGTTTGTTCATTGTAAACCTTTTAAATAACTCAGTAAGTTTTTTTTTTTCTCCCTTTTCTTTGGTAAAACTGTATTGGGCGGGCCGTTACGCTATAGTAAAGTCTAAAGGCAAACAACTCGGAAAATCTTTTCAATTTTGGGTCAGGTGGGGGTCTTAAAAAAGATAATGAGAATGGGGGCCCCAAAGGATCGCCCCTTGTGGAACTCCACAAAACCCTTTTTCAAATTCTGATTTAATGTTTGTAAATTTGTTTTTTAAATTGAAGGGGAAATCAGCCCAGTACTACCAAATTGTAGGCGGTGGGTCGGGTTTAAGATGTTAAGAGTTTCAATGCTTTCCCCCAGTATACCATAGTACTTAACTTGTCCACAGTATTTTGGGGATAAACCACAATAAAACGCTTTTTGTTAGATCCCAAAATTGCCCAATTTTTGGTAGGGTTTTGAGTGGGCGCTTCAACAAAGTTTTTAAAAATCAAACAAATTTGGGTTTTCCATTTGTTGTTTGGGGGCCTCGTCAAAAGGGGCCATTTTTTTCTTTTCTGTTATGAATTTTTTCATCGAAAGGAAGGGGGGGGGGGGCGATAAATTCGAGGGAATATAAAAGGGTTCTAATTTTTTTGGGCGGGCTGGAAGGATGGATATAGGTCTATATTACTTGCATGATTTTTTTCCCTTTTTTTAAATTTGGAAAAAAAATTTTGGATTTTTTAAGGGCCTTTGGGGAAAACCACCTTAAAAGGAAAGATTGAAAATGTCGGATAAAGGTTTTCGGGCTAGTTCTTTTTTTCATTTTTTTATAATTTAAAAAATTCGACAAATCTCAATACCGGGCAGAGTCCCTTTGGCTTTAATTTAAGTACAATATCTTTTATTTCTTTAGGGTTTTTTTCATAAAATATAGGGATTAAATTGGGGGCCTTTTGTTTGACTTTGATAATTTAATTTTTTGGAAATTTGTTTTTGGTTTATTTGGATTTTTTCGGGAAACTTAATTATTTGCCCGGTAAGTTTGCTTCACTCGAAAAATATTTATTCAATGTTGTGGCTACTACGTTGGGATTTTTAAATTTAAATGTATTATTGTTGAAAGATTTAATTATCATTGGGGCCTTTTTTGGTTTTACGATTTATTTCTTTTTTATTTTTAAAAATTGTTTTGACTTATTGTTTTAAGTTGATAGGGTTTTCTCTTTTTGGTTATTTTTTGGGGAAATTTTTAAGAACTCTTTTGAAAATTTTTTAAATATGATTTTATATATTTTTTTTAGGAATGGCACATTTGGGAACTGTGGTTAATTTTAAAAAAGGCTCCTTTTATTGCATTTTGAACTTTAAAAACCGTTAGTTATCCAAATTTTTGGGGCAATTTGTGGGATGGTTTTTTTTGTATTTTTTTTAGGGGGGCCATTTTTTTTAAAAATAGAAAGTAATTTTTTTGAAAAGGGCTCATTTTTTCATCGGGCTGCCCTCTAAAACTTTTTTACACATTCCCAATTTTCTCCTTCTAAGCTTTCAGCTAGATTTTAAAAAGTTCTCATTTACACACTTTTAAAATTTTTGGGTTTGGGATAGGTAGGCTATAATTATAAATGTAAATTTTCAATTTCTTGGGCATAGTGGTCACAATTCCCAAAAAAATTATTTTGGGGGGTTTTAATGGTAAAAGTAAATGGTTTAGTTGGGTATATTATCAAAGATCGTTGAAGTTTGGGGGCCCCCCGTGGATCAATTCTAGTTTATCTTTTTAAAGTTAGCATCATGTTTAAAAAAGAGTCAAGGAAAATTGCTAGGGATTTCTTTTTTTAGGGTCTTTAACTATAAGGGTGAGACATTTCCCTTGAAGGCTCCTAAATACTACTAATTGTTTTTTTGTTTTTTGTAATTTAGTTTAAAAAACGTTTAGTTTTAAACTAAAAAGGTTTTAATTTTTCCAGTTGGGGGTCTGTAGATGGCTACTACCATAATTTACATTTTTGGCATTTATTTAATTGTATTTTTTAGTTCAATACAAGCACTTCAAAAACAAATTCAGTACTGTGTTTAGTGATACTTGTTTAGATACAAACTAATTTAATCCATTTAGGGTAACAAAGATTGCTAAATCCCCCGTGCTTTATGAGTTTTTTTTTCATTTCAAGAAACCAAGGGGATAATTTTCAATTGTAATACTAGTTATTTCATCATTTTTTTTCCCCGTTTTTCGGGTATACAATTATGTCAATAGGGGGCTTTTTTTTTATTTTTGAGTATTAGAAATTTTATTTACCCCCTTTTAATTTTTTGGGTTGGGGGAAAACCCTTTGGGTTTTTGGTGTACTTTCGATAATGTTTTCTTTATGTTTAATTTTACTTTCATTTTTGTCTTTACCATCTCCCCCTAATTCTAAAGTGTTTTTTTAATGGTTCTGGAAAAACCCCAAAAAGGAAACTTCATAAACACTATCTTCCTCTAAAAATCTACTACTCTGCATTCCCCCCTGTCTATGAACCTCTTTTAATCCTTTTTGAGCCCGTTTAAATATCCTACAAAAGGCGTTCTCATCAAACCCTAAAACATACTCCCATCACCTTCCGATACTCATTTGAGTCTTCCTAAAGAAACTTTCCCTTAATTTTTGGGGTTCATTCCGGCATTTGGTCTCTTTTCCGAACTTCTATAGTATCTGTGTTTTCTGGGAGGCGTTCCTTACTGGCGGAAAGGGCTGCATCCTTGTTTTGCTGATAAATGGGTTTGGGGAATGGGGGTTCCTCTTGATTTGGCGGGGACATTGGGGGAGTGTCGTGAATTTCTTGTAGGGAGCTTTTGGGGGTCTTGTGGCATTTGGGCCTTTTTCCAGAAACTGCTAGTGTCCCCCTGCTTTTAAATGTAGGGGCGATTCCCCGATTGGCGGAATAGGCTGGATCCTTTTTTGTTGATACCCGGGTCTGGGAAAGGTTCCCCCTTTTTAAATGCGGGTAAAGGGGGATTTTCCGTGAATTTCTTGTAGGCAGCTTCGGGCCTCTTGTGGGAAACCCTTGGCTTAAAGGGCGGGGTATGGTCCCAAATCGCTGATTGGGGTGTCCCTGACATTTTTTACCATAATCAAGGGCTGTTTTTCCCGGGGTACAGAAAAAAAAGGTCCTCTTTGTTAACCTAAAACCTTTTCTGATAGAGGGAAAACTCATCACTAAATCCTTGGGAAAAAGTTTTTACCCGCAAGGTTTTAGATTAAAAACCCTGTTTGGTAAATTCTCTCTTCTGAAAGGTTTTTACAGAAAACAGTAACTCCTAATGTATTTTGTTGGGGGAAATTTTTTATGTGATTTACTTTGGAGATTGAGGTCCAAATTTTTTTTGTCCAATTCCCGTTTTTTTTACAAGGGCGAAACGGGGCCCGTACTTCGGGTACTATTTACTTTTTGGCAAGCAGCTGTATTACTATGACGTAATTTAAAGAGACGTTTACTAGGGTTTTTTTGGTTTTACCAATGTCATTAGTTCCCCTAAATTTTTATTAAACCGGGATCAGTTTCCCTTAAGTGTTTGAAAGGTTATTCAAGATCCCCCGGTCACTGTTTTTTGGGGGCCCGGGTCCAGCTTAATTATAGAATTTACTTTGGTTAAACAGTTTTTGGGCCGATGTTTGACTTTAGGTTTTTGTAATGAGGGAAGAAAAAAAAGCGGCCCTGAAATATCTGCCCTGATTTTTAAAGTTTTATGCTTGAGGGTTGATGAGGGTGGGCCTAGGCCCAAATTTTTTTCTCCCCCCCAAATGCCAATTTTTTTTCTCAAATTTTTACTCGAGATTTCTGTGACAGAGGTCCAGCTTTTTAGTATCTGCAGTGAAAAGCTTATCACAGTTTTTTTTATTTTGTGGGAGTGGGGGATTGACCTGCTATGTCGGGCCCAGTCTTAGCATCTCTGTGGGTTTGCACTTTGCTCTTCAATACGACTTTGTTGTTTACTTATCCCAGGTTTTTGTTTGCTACTTCGTCTTTAAGACATTTAAACCTCATCAAAGGGCCCCTGACATTGGTTCATTCAATGGGTTGGCAAACCCAAAGTTGGGGACCCACCCTTACTATTGTAAAAGTATAAGTACTTTTCTTTCCTTTTTGTTCCATATTTGTTATTAAGTAGGGCCTAACCCTTTAAAAATTTTGCTAAATAAGGCCCAACAAAAACAAAAAAATTTTCATTCAATATCCCACCAAATTTTTGTCTTTTACACAAAGGGCAAAAACAATTTTCTAATAAACTTTTATTTTTCTTATTTACATACCAATGTCGGATATTTTTGCCTTAAAATGTTGGTCTGGGTTTCCCCTTTTTCCTTTGTAGCACAAAGTTCCATTTTAAATCACATTTAAACTCACTGAAAATATTAATAATTTAAAGATTAACTGTCAATTAGATCTTGTTATTGTTTGGTTGTCATGGTTCCCTTGGAGCCCTGTGTTTAGGTGCTGGTAGCCCTAGGCCTTTCTTTTGTAAATTTATGAATATAGGCCTATATGGTACAAGTAAATCCACTAAGAATAAAACGTACACTCACAAATGCAACTAGACCAATTCTGTCCCTGCCTTTGTGTAAGACAACCTTTTTATTCCAGAATGTCCGCAGACAGAACCCAGCGTATGGCTATATCGAAGAGTGGTGTCCTAGCGTTTGGCACAGGTTTGCCGGTCTTGGCAAACCTTCAGTCGTTCTTCCAAGATGACCCCGTCGCACACGTGGCCTGCGGTAAAGCATACTCTGTAGTTATTTGTGAGTCCGGAAAAGTTTATGCTTTCGGAAAGTTTCATGTCATCAGGTTTACAGAGAACGAAACTGACCTGGTTACCGAGCCAAGACTTATTGCTACGCTCGGCACAGTTAAAGTAACTCGGGCAGCTTGTGGAGAACAATTCATAATTTTTCTTACCGATAAAGGTCTACTTTATTCATGTGGGTGGAATGGCTCTGGTCAGCTGGGCCTCGGTCACACGAACAACAGCCCCTCCCCGGTCCTGGTGACCGGACTGCCTCGCATCAAGAAGGTGGCTGCTGGTCTTGATCACACTGTTGCTCTTGACGACAGCGGTAACGTTTGGGTTACAGGAAAAAAACTCTAATGGGGAACTAGGACTTGGTCATACGGTCAACAAACATCGTTCACTAGGTTGTCTGATCTCCCCGATCTATTATCGACATCTCGTGTGGTTCATCGTATACAGCGTGTTCTCTCAACGTCTCGACGTCTCTTAACAACTGGATATAACGGTAATGGTCAACTGGGGAGACCATCAAATAAAAAAACCAGATTACACAAATTTAAACCCATATTAAAGCAAAAACCAGAAATAGCTGCCATGTCCTGTGGTGGCTGCCACATGGCAGTTCTCCACATTGATGGCACCGTCTCTCATGGGGTCAAAAAGGATTTGGCCAGTTCGGCACTGGGAAAACGGCTCTCATATCCACCTCCGTTAAAATGTTTGGTGTGGGGGAACCTCACTATAACTGAGATTATTGCTGACATTTCCACACCGCCTTTTTGACATCTGAAGGTGATGTGCTAGTGGGGCGGTAGAGGTAGAAGCGGTGAGCTAGGGGAGGGGAATGTAGAAAATCTTGGTCCCAACTCTACTCCCAAAAAGTCACCACGATTTTTTGTTAGACGGGTGGCATTGCAGAGACCTAGGCTTTGATGTGGGTGGCGCAAAACTCAAACATTACAACATCTCCTTGGCCAGAATTTGAAGGTGCATTGGAAGGGGACCAGCCGAGAGGTTTGCGCAATTTTTTTAAAAAGAAAACTATCACAAATCACTAAGTTGTCCAGTATGTTTCAAGGTTATGAGCGCTCCCATTCACCTGTGCAGTAATAAACTCTTGTGCCTTGCAAGTAGGACCAAAGCTCTGGAAGACGTGCCTCGCGCACCCCGAGGAGTGTTCGTCTGTGAGGAGATGCAACTGTCGTGCGCCGAGTATCTTGAACGCTCGTCTCAGCGCGATGCCCACGGTGAGGTCTGCCCACGCGCAAGTTACAATTTGTCCGGTGCAAGCCCTGTGCGACTGAGCGGCCGGTCCGAGGACCTTCTTGATCACGCATCTTCTGCGCATGCGCAACAGACTGGCGAGACCTACCCCACTACTTCACACACTCCACGGCCCTCGAATGCGTGCACACGGATGTCCTCGGGGTGCTCGGTCAAATATTCACGCTTTCACCGGAGGTTCGTTAAGAGAACGGGACAGTTCAAGCTATCGTGAGGTACATCGGCCGCGGGAGAACAATGTATGTACAAGCTAGAAATGAAGTCCCTCGTTGACGATGATGAAAGAATCTTCCGACTAACGTTTGTGCGGACATTGAACACTCGTTTTCATCTCCTAACTCCTGCTAAAAGGAGGCAACAACTGTCAATGAGTTTCTTCAAGATGGCCGTCGGTGGGTCAGGTGACCATCTTGAACTTGGAATCAAACCAAACCTAGGGGGGAGTTTGGCTGTCTGGGGGGGTTAAATTGCCATCTTGAACTTGGAAGCAAACCAAAACCCAGGGGTGCCTGAGCTCGAATACTGAATCCGCACCGACAGAAAATTTCTATGTATGTAGGGTCAAACTATTTCCCAAAATAGAAATCAAAAAGATTTGGTTATTACTTTGTGTCAAATATTTGTGCCTGTCAGCCCCCGGGCCCCATTTCTATTTTTATTTCTTGTTTTGTAGATGGTTACAGTCAACTTTGGGCTTTCATGTAGGCCTACCCATTTTCAATAGTTTAAGTATAATAAAATGTTATTTTAAGTTTTGTAGTAAGCTTACCTACTAGGCCCTAGTAGCCTTGTCTATTCACTTTTTTTAAGAAAATTTACACTGCACCATAGCTAGGCTAGGATGTGTCATGGAAACGTTTAAATACTAGTATCAATAAGGTATTTTAATTTTAAAACGTCAAATAGTGTTAAATAGTATTGTCTAATTACGTCACCCTGTCATGCCAACTCCCCTTGTCAAAAACTATAATTTCCTGCGGGGAAAGGGGAAAATACAATTGACAACCTGGCAAGTGGGAAAACCCCCCCCAACAGCAGTGCAGTCCAAGTACGTGACCTGCGGGAATGGAATATAGGGGGGGACCAAGCTGTCACATTCCATCCCACTGGTTATTACAGTTTTTGATGGGAATTTGCAAGTGTAATTCTATTTCATCATATTAAATATTAATTGTAATTTGTAACACTTAAATTTTTATCAACCTATTTCATTTCAAGTTATAAGTTACGACAGCAATTGTTTGTTACGTGTGACCTGCTAAATCATGAGGTCTGCAGATCGATACTTGCAATTCTGATTTGGAGCTTTTTTGCAAGCAATTTTCCTTCGTTCATTCAACAGAACTTAATTTGTTTAAAAATCTTTTACAAAGAGGCCCCTCACCAAAAATAAGTTGTTTGATTTACGTTACTGGTTATTGGGGTTTTCCAAGATATGCGTGACCATTTTTTCCTCCGTATAGGTAATTTTTTGTTCCAAGATTTAGCTAACTTTTATAGCCTACTGTACATGAAAATTTTACCTCGATAATAAAAATTTAGTTAAACATAATTAGGATGTAGCCTAGCCCTAGTAGTAAAATGATAAAAACAAGTTTTAGGCTATGATTATTCCCCATTACATAAACTAAATTCTCATTCGGTTGTTCCTCCAATTGTCAACAAGCCTCACATATTGTAAGTGTGACAGTGGCCTATAGTACTCCTAAATAAATAATTGCATTAAAATAATCACTTTGACAGGTTGCCTAAATAAAGGGGATATTGCAGTTAGACATTTTAAAAGTAAACCGGTAAAAATAAATATACTTTGTAGGTAGGTAATAAACATTATAATAGGCATCCATCATCCATCAATCATCATTAATGATTAGAGGTACGTGTATATAGCATTTTCAAGTGTCATTTTATAGCGTTTTGTAGCATCTATATTTTGGCTACTTTCAAAAACTTGTTTAAGAAGTTTTTCAAATTTTTATTTTGAAATTATGTTATCAATGATGAACTAATATCTACTGAATAAAAATGTGTGTAAACAAATTATAGGTACTATGTAAAATAAAATAAAATAGAACTGGAAAACCATACTCTAGTGAAATCTATTTGCAAAACGCTATTTTCACGTACAAGTACCTCTATTAATGATTGGTACAATTATCCTTGAAATAGCAGCACGTAATACATGCGGCGTGCCCGCTAAGACAGTAAAAAAGCTTAGGCCTATTGTATCACCCTCTGACTGATATTTGAAAGCCAAAGAAACATAGGTACCGGTAACTGAAAAGTTTATACTGAATGAAAGAGGGCCTATAATGTATGCAACATAGATTTTGCACAAATCTTTGCGTCCGCCGGTACAAAACTCTTATTTGTACCACCTGACAATAAAAATAATACACCATAACACTGTTATTTCAGAAATTCAGAAATGTTTTGTATCAACATTTAAAAAATTAACACTGACAATTTGATTTACTTGGCTCAGTGTGTCCACTAATGTCAAAAATGTTTTGAATAAATGGCCAATAGTGAAATTATGTCCAGCCCAAATAGTTTTTAAACTAATTTTGCTGTTATTAAGGCCCTCTTTCATTCAACCAACTGTCATGTTATTACCCATGTAAGTTATTAGGCCTATGATTCAATAGTCTAAGTTTGGTACCTATGTCATAATGCCAGGTTTCACATATCAGTTAGATAGTTTGTTTATAATTAATAATTATGGCAGACCTAATTTTCAAACTACTGATTTAGTTACATTAGAAATGTAATTGATTGATTGGTGATTGTACCTTAGTAAGTAACATGGAGGGTAACACAGTAAAAAGTTGTTCTACCTGGTAATCAATATACCAGTAGGCCTATACCTACATATTGGTAGCAGAGCTATAGACACATTTGAACGATTTCTAAAATTGTTTGTTTGCGTTGATAAGCTTTACTTTTTTTCTTTGGGAAAGGTAGATACGAATAGTCTTTATTTGTCTTTTGTCGGGATTAAATCTTCCATCCGACCCAGCCTTATAAAAAATTACATTAATTAGAGCTGAATAGGCCTAGAAGACTGTTACATTATCAATATTCCTATTTATGTCATCAGTGATTAGTGATTTGTGATTGATAAGCTTAAACTGCTTTGTACTTGATTAAATCAACAGAACCCAGTATGGTAGTGTTTCATCCAACAACTAATATTATATGTATTGTTTCTACTTTCTAAGTTTATACAATGCAAACCCAATGAGCACTCGGTAATTTACCCTGGTTGCTTGACAATAAGGTATATTTCCATCAAGTAGGCCTAATGCTGGTCTAGTTACCAGTTTTTGTTTTGTGTTAGATATTATTTTCATTTCATAGTGATATTTTGTACAATGAAGGCACTTATGCCTCTCCCAAAAACTGGGCTTTGAAAATAAAATAAACACATTGTCATGCATTACATTGTTGTAGCCTACTTAATTGTTCTCATACCTCTCCGTGTTGGGTGATTGTCTCACCTCCTGTAGGAGTAAACATGTCTACCCCCCCCCCCCCCCCCTCATGCACAAAGATTTGACAGCGCAAAATTGAGCCTCGTTAAAATGACTGAATAGGGCAAATTCATGTGTTGATTATGGCTATGAAAACTGTATGCACAAAGATAGTTGCGTTAGCAGACTTGCGTCCGTAAGTTGTGGTAATGTTGCGGCTCCCCTGGATATGCCGCAAATGTCGACCCTCACTTTTTTGTATCAGAAAATAAATAATTTTAACACAAATTTTGGTTCCATCATTAAAGCAGGCAAGAAACATGAAATATTGAGTAAAAACTTGGAAAATAGTTTATAAACTTTTGAGTGATATTTGAACCCCTGACCTTTAGCATAGAAATGCCTCTCGGTAACATCTGCTCCAAAGTGAACGTTTAATATTGAGAGTTTTGACCAACGTTGCAGGATACCCAAAACCCCTCATTTAATAAAAGTTAGCTGTTATCTTTCTAGAGATACTCTTTTAGTGCTAGAATAATTTATTCGTTTCATTTGGGACTGGGTTTTGCTTGCATTTTGTTTCCCCCCATCTACAAACATTATCTCCGGAGACAATTCGTCCATTTTTTTTTTATATTTTATTATCCTTGCAAATATGTGGTTACATGGTGGCAAGTTCCTAAAATTAACATTTTAAAATTGTACAAAAATATAACATTCACATTCATTTTTCTTCATATCTTATAGGTATTACATCTAAGACACCATCATCAAAGCAACATCAAACATCAATGAAATCAAATCTACATCAGATCCAAATCAATATCCTCCAAACACCTTCTTTGCATCCGCAACTTACTGACGCAAATCTTTGTGTATGGGGGTAAATATGGTGCAAAATGTGATACCATGCATAGGCTAACCATTTCCAACTATATGTAATTAATAATTATATATGTTTTGTCTAGCTTTCGTGATCATGGTTAATGTTTTAAGTATCTTTACGGTAAATATCACGCACAGTATTAAAGAAAATAACTTCAGTTAGACAAAACATAACAAAAACAAAAACAAAAACATAAAAATACATGTATATAGTCGCCTACTATAAAACCAAAGTTAAACATATAATATAGGCCTATATAATATATATTTTTATTACAATTTAGAAATAACTGGCTACATTGCAAGTTTTTAGTATTATAGCCTAGCCTAATGTAATTGATAAGTTACAATTCATAAGTAATTATATCCATAAATTTCAACGTAACGTTAAATTTTTTATGTTTGTTGGATGAGCGTAGCGAGTGGAGCGAAGATTCCATTTCACTACACTGGAGAAAAAAATCCGGAATGTTTTTTTTTTTTTCTTCTTTTTTTTTATGTATTTTTGTCTGTTTGTTAACACGATTCCGGCTAAACCGATACTCCGATTGCGATGAAATTTTATGGAGGTCTTCGAAATCTCTGAACTTAGAACTGCCACGTTTTTGAGCACAATCAAAAAATTATTTCTCATCAAAATCGCAATTTTACGATTTTTTTCGATTTTTAAAAAAATTCTTCGACTTATAACACCTACATGCTTTATCCGATTTTAATGATTTTTGCACAGAACCTTTATTTTATGAATTAAGATATTCGTGTAAAATTTGAGGGCAATCGAAAAATTATTTCGTATAAAAATCAAAATTTTACGTGTTTTTTCTTTTTTAAAACAATTCTTTTGACTTTTAACACCTACATGCTTTATCCGATTGTAATGATTTTTTTACAGAACCTTAATTTTATCAATTAATATATTCTTGTGAAATTTGAGCACAATCGAATAACTATTTCTTATGAAAATCGAAAATTTACGATTTTTTTTCTTTTTTAAAATTACGATTAATTAAAAAATTAAAGATTAAAGTTTATTTTTTATTTAATTTAAATTAATTTTAAAAAAATCTTCAACTTAGGAATGATTTTTTCACAGAACAACAGAAAATCCACATAACACATGGTAGCTCAATGCACCAATTACGCTCATCCAACAACGCGGCGGGACTTAAGCGTTTTCCTAGTTTAGTATCAATTGAAAGCATTTTCCCCCGGTCATCATTAAGAAATAAATTTAGGCCTATTAAAATATGTATAAAAATAGCTCAAAAACAAAATATCTAGGCCTACGGTACTTCGAGTTCACAAAGAGTTGACCTGTAGTGGTTCAGGCTGGCTTACACCCCTTGCCATCCCCCACTTCGTCTCTGCGCAGTCGGCAGGCAGTGGGTGTGGAGTGCTGGCACCGTGAGGACGTGCGCGACAGCGACCGTCGTCCGTCCAGCAAGGCTACCTCGCTACCACTCTCCAGTGACTTGATCTACGACGTAGCTACGAGAAAGACTATGGGTATCGTAATCTTTGCTTATATACTTACGGTCATAAGTTAGGGTTTCGTTGTTTCATTCAACTTATATTCTGTAATCTGTATTGAAACTATACTACTGTGTATTGTATTGTGGATTAGCATTGTTGCCCTCAAACCAGGTGGGGACCGCCTCCCTGGTCACTAACTCCCTCCTCTTTGAAGGCACAACACCTATAGATTAGATAATTAGTTGTTATTTGGTGTCGACGAGAGGAAGGAGAGGACGAGCAGCCGCAAGCCTTTCTTTGTTAAATTTACAATAGTACGGTAGGCCTACCTAGTTGGAAGTATATACACAATATTGATATTGATATTAATTATTAGCCATCTGTTTTGCACTGTGCGTATGTGCGTTACTAGTGGCATTAGAATGTACAATAAAATTCCTGATAATGTGAAGGGGCAATCCATGTATTTGTTTAAAAAGCAGTTGAGTGAGTTTGTGAAAAAGGAGTGTCCATTCGGTAACTAAGTGGTGATAAAGGATGTCGTCTGCGGGCATTGGGTAGGGAGTTTTAAAACAAATTTAAGTTTACATTTTAAATAATTTTAATATTTTGTTAAATTTAAGGTTGCTTTTATTGTCTTTTAGCTTGTTGAGCGAGCGTAGCGAGCGTCTCCACTTGACTCTTATGGCTCGAATGTCTGTTTTTTTTTTTGTTTTTTTTTCTGTTACTGCTTCGATACAGGTCGCACCGTTTCTCTGATCGACCTGAAATTTTGCACACATGTAGCCTACATACCACCTAGGCGGGTTGCTGTATTGTTTTTGAACAAAATCCGATTGTTGGTTATAAAAAATAAAAAAAATAAATAAAAAAAAAAAAAATGCGATCGTTATGAAATTTTGCAGGATCAATAAGTACATAAATTTTGCGGGTCAATAAGTACATCATTCTCTCATATTTTCCAAATTTTCAGCTAAATCGGTCAAGACCTTAAAGACTTATTGGTAATCATAATTCGAAAAATGATGTTAAAAAATGAAGGAGGCAGTGAAGATACAAAGATACACTTTAGAAGGCATGACGTGAATTAGTACAATGCAAAGATCTTGGAATAGTATATAGTGTACAATGTCAATATCCAGTTAGGCCTACACTGTGTGATGGGCCTTATGGGAATGTCGTACTCGGGTCATGTTGCACGTACCGGTGCTCGCTCAACAACGCGTCCAACTGAGCGTTTTCCTAGTAGACCTACTTGACTGTCCTGTATTGGATGTATGAAATGAGTGTAATGTAAGGGCTATACTAGTTCTGCTGAACTAAATGAAATAAAGAACATACATACATATTGTCATCAATTATGGTTGGATATAATACCAATGGTTATAACTTATAAATACTACTAGGAAAACGCTTAAGTCCCGCCGCGTTGTTGAGCGAGCACCGGTACGTGCAACAACTACCCAAGTACAACATTCCCATAATGTTACATACCAATATAGCCTAAGTCTTTAAGGTCTTGACCGATTTAGCTGAAAATTTGGAAAATAGGAGAGAATGTTGTACTTATTGACCCTGCAAAATTTCATAACGATCGGAACTATTTAGCAAAACCAACGATCAGATTTTTTTCAAAAACTATACAGCAACCCGCCTAGGTGGTATGTACATGTGTGAAAAATTTCAGGTCGATCAGAGAAATGGTGCGACCTGTATTGAAGCAGTAACAGAAAAAAAAAAAAGACATTCGAGCCATAAGAGTCAATAGTGGAGACGCTCGCTCAACAATCATGTACAAATAAGTTTACCAGTGTAAAGCGTCAATAATAAGATAAGAACTAATTAGGGTAGGCCAATTTAACCCAGTATCTTGCCAGATATCACAGTTCTGAGATAATAACTGATAACAACATAATATAATAGGCCTAATAATAAATAAATAATAAATAAAAAAAATAAAAAATAAACAATATATTCAACACAAGAAAAGATATCTAAATACAGTACACAATGTGATATTGCACAATATTTCACTAGGGTGCTCAATCAAACAAACTTCAACAAAGCAGTGCAATAATATGTTTTTTTTTATCCAATTCACTACCGTTCTCGTTCTCATTGCAATGCTGGTAAGTGTATCGTATGGCAGGTCTATCAAATAATTTCAATTTTCCAAGCAGAACTTTAAAGAATGTAACTTTAAATTGACAAGTGAATGCTGACCCAGTGTAGGCCTACGTTATGCCCAGTAGAAGAAAACGGCTTCACTCGGTGGACACTCTTGTATCCAGTGGAAAATATATTTTCAATACAAAAACAAAATGTGCATTAGAATAGAATATAGAATAGAATATTTATTGAATATAGAATATACATTTCGTGAATGTTTTTGGCTACTGCAGGAAATAGATCTCCAGAGGTGTGGCCAATATAACAATATAAAAATATAATCATAATCTAGGCCTAATGATGTTATTAACAATATAAAATATAGGCCTAAGTCTCATTAACTAAAGAACAACTATGACTATTTGACCTGATATGAAATACTGTGATGGGAGGTTGGAAATGACAGGTGGCACTTTGAAATCATAAAACGCTTTGTTAATAAAACAACTTTAATAAAAAAGAGAAAAAAGAAACATGGAAGATGTTGCAAGTAGCGAAATTGCCATGCGTAACCGTACCGACTATACCGGTAGGGGCCTACTCAACGCGTGCACGCTTTTCTTGCCCGCATGCCGCCTACAACAGCCACTGAGCCACAGTCGACGTCACGCAAGAAGGCGTGACCAAAGACAGGGGATTTCAGTAAATATTTTTTTATGGCGGTTTATGGCCTGCCTCTCAACTCTACTGTCATCTTACATTGGGGGCACTTCTTCGGTTGGTAGGCTAGCCCCCAACTTTTTAACACTGCAATATTAGCCTGGGAAAAGGGGTATAGGGCCTACTCTTTCGGATTGGTATGGCCAAACTTCTTTTAACACTATTTTAGGGGAAAAGCCTAGGTACGCGGGAGGGGACGCAAAGTAATAATAATGATAATCTTGTAAAACATACGCGCTTCGCGCCCCCTAACGATAGACCAAGGCATGAGGAGGATGATGAAGAAGAGGGAACAGGCTAAGGAGGTAGTGAAAGGGAGTAAGAGAAGTAATGTGAAGGGACCTAAACTACATGGATAACAATGACGGGAAATATACGTCGAAAGGAATTCGCCACCGGTCCTTGACCAACTGCAGGAGTGAGAGACAACAACAACATACCTTTCCCCGGGCTAAATAGTAATACTATAGGCCCCCGGGGCTATTAGGAATAGGTACCAGGTAGGTCTAGCTTTAGCCCAAGCAAAATGTATTATAGAATTTGCTAGCCTCCTAGGCCCTAGCTGGCCTAGGCCCTAGGCCAGACCTGCCCTAGGGCCCTTAGAGTAACGCCGCTTTATCTTCTAGATGTTAACGTAGTTAATAAGATCCAGGTTTTCTACCTAGAGGATAGGGTCTAGATGGTTTATCTAAATACACAAAGGCCTAGTAGGGCATTGCATTTGGAAATACACAAAGCCTAGCGAGGGCCTTCTAGGTTAGGCTGTCACCATGCACAGATGCTTCGTGCACCCGTATTCGGCAATATTACAAATTGCATTTACTTACTGCCACAACACAGACGAAAATAATTATGTGCCGATCGTTCTGATAAAAAATAGCCTACCTTAACATAAAATTAAAAACTAAAAAGCATAACAAAAGTAAGAAAGTAACAGAATTCAGAAGTAAACAAACCGGGTCGTAGCGTAGGGCTATTCGATAATCGATATAAATCGAAAATCGAAACTTGGTTTATGAGCGGCAAAAATGAATCATGACTGAAAATTTTGCAGGTATTTGTATTTCTAGACTTGACTCGGACTCAACTAACTAACTAAAATATGTATGGTTAAACAAAATCAGGCCCGAGTAAAAATATGGTAAAAGAACTTTGATTCATTGCACCGCATGTTTGAATTGAACAAAACGATAATTTTTTTAAGTCGAGAAGGCTGTGACAAAATAGTTAACAAGATTCGAATTTCGAACAGACTGCTACTTGCGCCTTCACTCTTCTGGCATGCTAGTTTGGAAAACCTAACTTAGTCATTTTGATAATAGATATTACAATGGCTTCGAGCAAATACGAATGGGATTTAACATCAACTAAACGATGGTACAAGCCTAGGTCTAGTGGTGGTACTAATACGGATGCTCCTTTGTGGTATGAAAAAGAGAAAATCATAGCCAGTACTGATGATAACCTGACATTCACCCGGGAGGTAAGCTGACGAGGGTTTTGTTATTAGGAAAGCGGGCAAGCCTACCATGCTGGCCCATAGGCATATGTATTATGGCCAGGACTTTGCAGGAATGCATTGGCTTGGACCTAGTGTTTAAAAACATCGTCACACCATGGACCATATTATTGTCGCACAGTGGAGTGGAATTGCAGAGGTTTATAGAGGCTATAGGGCAGGCCGATTGACTATTTAGGGACAGGCGGAGGCCTACATAGTGGACGTTGCTTCGGCAACGGAACCTGAACCATGGACGTCGGGGCACGCCTACACCCAGTGGCGTAACTACGGGGGGAAGGGGTCGACCGCCCACCACCAAATTTGTTCGGGGGGGGGGGGGGGGGGGGGGGGGGGGGGGGGGCACAACTTTTGTATGTATGTAACGACAAAATCCTCATCATATAATAATGAATATAAAAAATATGATTTCATGGCACTGCCGCAAAACGATTCCATTGCTAGGCTACCAGGAGTGCTTATTAGACGAGTGAGCGCAGCGAACGAAGTCTTTTACATTATTCAATTCGAAAGTCACGTGTTTTTGTCTGCGAGTGAGTGAGTTCGCTCCAGAACGGCCGAACTGCTGAACAGATTGAGCTGGAATAGACATCCATTACAAGTTCTTATGGTAGTCAGTGGCGTGGCGAACATACTAAATCGGAGCCCAGGCACCGATACCAAAAGGGGTGGGTGGGTGGTCCCCAAGGACCCACCCATCCATTACTTTTCAATGAAACATAATATTTTTTTAACCTACTGAATTGTATGGCTACAGCTCTGTACTTACCTTAGAATTTTACTGGACTGTTGTAAAAGTTTGTCATGAATCATGATTTTTTAGTAAAAGTGCAGACAACATGCATGATGGATATTCATCCAGTAGTTCTCAACTCAACTAATAACAGGTAGCAACTCAACAATTCTGTTAAATGAATATACACGTTCGTTATACTATAACTTATTTAATTTGATTGAATAGATTGATTTGAGGAATTTATAAATTTAATAACAGCTGGTGGCATGGAGGAAGTCTAGAACATTTTCGAGTTTTCTGTTTTAATTTTTAAATTACCGTCTTATGAAGCAGGATTATCGACGTCGTGAATGCAATAAGAAGAACATTCTTGGACCTATTTGAATTGAAGTATTTCCAGTACAATTCCTAGATAAAAGAGCATTGATTTCAATGAACTCGAGACAGCAAGTTTGTCCGTAAAAGAATAAAATCGTATCTTTTCTCTTCACCAAACCACCACCAAATTACCTTCAATAATCATTTTTCCGGCGGCAAGCCCACGGAGCCCCTAGTTTTTATTATTATGCGTTTCAGTAGTTTTCCTAAATCCCAAATAATGGCTCTGCCAATAAACGGAGAAAACGAACAAAATAACCAAATTGATTTCCAAAATGCACAGATTATCTAACGATCTAGGACATACAATTTTTTTCAAATGGGAAGGCCCCGGATTCCTCTTGTAGGTACTAAATTCTTCATTGATTACTTTCATAATGTGTATTTTTCCCCAAATTCTGGCTATGCCACCACGAGGAGGCGAAGAGGAATAACACACCGTTGGTTTAATGAGTTCAACAATCTAAACATAAGTGCAATCTGTTCAGCGATTCGGCTGATTTTTACAGTACACACTAGCACCGTTGGTGTCTAGTCCCCTAGACACCCAACGCTAGCAAACATACGCACATGGTTACAGAATAAGCGCCGTTTATCTTGAATAGTAATCCTCATTCGCTTTGCTCACTCGTCTAATAAATCATATAAATTGCCGGTAAAAAGCACTAAATTCATTCTAGGATCTCCAAAATTAAAAAAATTCCCTGCGGGGCTAATCTGGGGAAGACTAAAAAGAATGATAAACCGTTGGTTTTATGAGTTCAACAGAAAAAAAATTCAGCCATTTCATTAAAATTTCATTGCATAAAAATTAGGCTATCAACATCTATAAAATCATATTATTGCTGGTAAAACGCACCAAATCCATTCTAGGATCATCAAAATTGAAAAAAATTCCCTGCGGGGCTAAACTGGGGGCACGCCCCCAGACCCCCTTGTTGCCCATGAAAGTAGGGGATGGGTAGGTATAGTTAAAATATTGTAGGCACCGATCACTCTTAGTAGTTCGCCACGCCACTGATGGTAGTTAACATTATAATACATTGAAAATAGGCTAAGAATGTCACATTTAATTTAACGACAGTGTTTTTTGTAAGAACAAATCATTCATTTTCAAATCGTTTGCATGCAGTGACCAAGGTGTAAAGAATGTTGCACACTCAAGGTTACCCAAAATTCCACTCCGAGATTGAAAACACCTTGCAATCATTAGGCTACCTGTATTTCGTACTGGCTATGTTTTCCATAGTATTGTATGCATTTTTGGATGAGCGTAGCGAGCGAAGCGAAGATTCCATTTCACTACACTGGAGAAAAAAATCCTGAATGTTTTTTTTTTCTTTCTTTTTTTTGTATTTTTGTCTGTTTGTCCACACGATTCCGGCTAAACCGATACTCCAATTGAGATGAAATTTTCTGGAGGCCTTCGAAATCTCTGAACTTAGAACTGCCACGTTTTTGAGCGCAATCGGAAAAATATTTCTCATGAAAATCGCAATTTTACGATTTTTTTCGATTTTTAAAAATTTCTTCGACTTATAACACCTACATGCTTTATCCGATTTTAATGATTTTTGCTCAGAACCTTTATTTTATGAATTAAGATATTCTTGAGAAATTTGAGCGTAATTGAAAAAATATTTATCATAAAAATCGAAATTTTACGGGTTTTTTCTTTTTTAACAATTTTTTGACTTATAACACCTACATGCTTTATCCTATTGTAATGATTTTTTCACAGAACCCTTATTTTATGAATTAATAGATAAGTGTTAAATTTGAGCGCAATCAAGAAATTATTTCTTATAAAAATCGCAATTTTACGATTTTTTTCTTTTTTTAACAATTACAATTAATTTTAAAAAATTAAAAAATTAAAGTTAATTTTTTATTTAATTTAATTTAATTTAAAAAAATTCAACTGAGTAATGATTTTTCCACAGAACAACAGAAAATCCGCATAACACATGGCAGCTCAATGCACCAATTACGCTCATCCAACAACGCGGCGGGACTTAAGCGTTTTCCTAGTAAAACATATTATTCTTATCCAGAAATAAAAAAATCTATCCCGATCGTTGTTTGAACCCGGGTATAAAATGCACCCTATAGCCAACTTGACTAGGAAAACGCCTAAGTCGTTGTAAGACGAGTGATTTTGATTGGATATTGCTTAACGTCTCATATTTATGCAACTTGGCTAATCGAGACGAAAGGGATGACACGGGGGAACAAGGGGTGGGCAAGTCAAGTGTTGAGAACCCGGGAACATTTGCATTTAAGTCGATGGCCTATATAAAGAATACATGAAAGGCTTTTGAGTTTATTTGGTACAAGGGCGCGTCAACTGTAAGGCCATAATGCGCCACTCTAGCTAGCTCTAGGCTAGGGAGGAAAGACCCATGCTAGATCCAGCCTTAGGTAGGGAAATGAAAGGGAATGTCGAATGTTATCTGGGAGGCAACTCAACACATCATGCACTCGCTCACTTGTTGGATGAGCGAAGCGAAGATTCCATTCTACTACACTGGAGAAAAAAATTCGGAATGTTTTTTTTCCTTTCTTTTTTTCTTTGTATTTTTGTCTGTTTGTCCACACGATTCCGAACGTGGATTTATGGTGTTTGGTATCTCGGCTTTCAAATTAGACATTAATTTTCCACTCGATTGCAATGGAGGTTAATAGACTTTCAAAGAGTGAAATTGAATATGAGTTGAAATGTCGTGGACTTCCTGCCACTGGTGCCGCAGACCAGTTGCGAAAGTCACTTCGTAGAGCAATTCGTGACCGACGACCAGTTAACACATGTGTTGGTGAACCGGAAAATGAGCTGGAATTATGCGAGCGGAATATAAACGAGATTCAGACTGAGCTGAGGAAATTTTCAGGGACGAGACGAGACCCACTGTATTGTAGATTAGATGCAAAAGTTACACATTACATTGGTCGAATTCAGAATGTAGATGTGAAGGCAGATGAGGAACTTTCAAAATGGAGGTCGACGTTACTAAAATTAACTATGGACGCGTATGAGGAGCTAGAATCAAGAGCAAAAAGTGATCAAGAGGATTCAGATGACGAACTCACTCCGGCACCGAACAATACAAACACTGCTACATTAGTGACAGAACAGAATCATGTAACTACGGACTCTGCTAGTACTTCGTTACGTAATGAAACTCCGGTTAAATTGAATACAAAGTCTATTCCCGTTTTGAAATGGAATTTAACTTTTTCGGGGGAAAAAGGTGTTAGCCTAGGGGCATTTCTGGAAAGAGTCTCTGAACTCCGAGTTGCGCGCGGAATTACGGATTATGAACTCTGGGCATCAGCTGTTGATCTCTTTAGTGGACCTGCGTTAGTATGGTTCAGGGCAGCAAAATGCCGTTGTAGATCTTGGACCGAACTAGTCGCAGAACTAAAGCAAACATTTCAACCGGCGGATTACGAAGACTGCCTGTGGGAAGAAATTCGACTCCGAACTCAGGGGAAAGATGAGCAGATAGACATTTATGTAGCAATCATGGAACATCTTTTTGCGCGTCTAGACTCACCAACCTCGGAAACCGAACGATTAAGAGTTATGAGAAAGAATTTAGCCCCATACTACCAAGACAGGTTGTCCTTGCATGACATTAATACTATTCATGAACTTCTCACATTAGGACGTCGAGTGGAAGCAGGACGGGTGCGCACAGAGAAATACAATGCGCCCCCACACAAAAGGACAAGAGAAAGATCTAGCATATTCGAGGGAACGTCAAATTGTCGAGGTTTCACCCAGGGAGACAAGCCCACTTTTAGAGGTATCACCACAGATAGCTAATAGGGGGTAAAAAAAAAGCTGTTGGGGGGACCGGTC